>CALYDF020006681.1:0-13148 GCA_944474145.2 Dicrocoelium dendriticum
ACGAATTTTGCGCATCGGCTGGGGCGACAGAGTTGCAGACACGGAAGTTTTGCACCAAAGTGGGATGTATGCAGTGGACTGCATACTTTTGTTGAGACACCTGTGATGGATCGGTCATGTGAGCCGTATGGTTTTGATGCGGATACCGAAGCAGCTATTATATGGTCAGCTGAGTATTGGGAAGCGGCACGTAGGGAAACCAAAGTTACGTTACCAGGACATGATTAAAGTGAGCCTCACATGTTCTAATCTTGATTGCAGATCATGGGAATCGAAGGCGGTTGATCTGCGTGCATGGCGCAATCTGATCACGAAGGCAGTTGCCGAGGTGCAGGATAAAGCCCTCATGCATGCAGAGAAGAAGCGGCAAGTGCGGAAGCGGTAAGCACCGATGGGTTGTTCTCCATCGACATCAAGCGCATGGTGCTATAGCACATACGGCCGCGAGTGCCTGAGTCAGGCAGGCCTAGTGAGCCATGAGCAAGATCACTCTGGACTACTACCGAAGCGCCGACGGTTCCTGCAGAGAACGTAGGCAGAACCAGCGCGGCGTCTGTAGGTACGTTGGATTCCATTTACTAACCACGTGCGTGCATGCTAAGTCCGTTTATTTCAGGTGGTGAATTTTATGTTTTGTCTTAATGCCTTATATAAATGTCTAGTGAGCCATGAACGAGGCCACTTCGGACCTCTACCGAAGCGACGACGGGTCCTGCAGTGAACGTAGGTAGAACCGGCGCAGCGTTTGTAGGCATGCTGCATTCGATTTACTAACCACGTGCTTGCATGCTAAATTTATTTCAGGTGGAGGGTTCTCAATTTTGTCCTAATGCTTTTCTTTCTCATCTAAACGTCTGCCTGTACTCTCTTCTATAAACTTGCACACGTCGCTTAAGCCAACTGTAGTTAATTTCGATAACATTTTCGTGTTTGTGTCATTTCCGTAAAATATACTTACTGACTTCGTGAACTTATCTCAGATCCTTTGTTAACAACTTATTTCATATGCTCACGTTTCCTTATGCATTACTCGATTTATTTTCTTTGTTGTCTTTCTTTCAAATGATTGGCTGTTGTTTGACATCTCCGGTGTGGCCGCGCTTGATGTGCATGTTGACGAGGTGTCTACCTGTCTATTACCCACTACCTCGTCCATACTTGCTCCAGGAGACAGTTGGTCGTTGCTGGAGGGAACGGGGTGCACGGTCATTGTGGTCGTGCTAAGCTCGAAGAGTGGTTCCATGCACTCAGGGTGGAGGGGACTACGGTCCAGCCACCGCCTTGTATGCGCTTGATTCCCAACTACAGCGTGCTTGTGTTTGCTGTGAGGGAGTGTGGGCCGGCTCCGTTGATGAAACGTGGCTCCCATCCGCATGCCTCCCGGTTTTACACTGGATATGGGGTGTGTGGTGCAGCGCAAGCCACCCATGGTCCCTCTGTAGGCGCAGGCATCCTGTGGCTGGCCACAGTGACTGGCAAATGGGATACCGGATGCCGCCAACCATATATATATATATATATATATATATATATCCCAATGGAAATTATCTAGTAGTTGTTTCCCCACTGTACTGCATGATTTTTTTGCTCGTTTGCCAGAGCGACTGCATTAACAACTAGTCACCATTTTCTCGCTTCGGAACTCTCTCTGTCTGGTCGGTCTGTGGCCAAACGGTGAAGCATCTGTCTTGTAAGCCAAAAGTCAACCGTCCGAGCGTGCGTAGGTGCTGACGGTCTCGCTGCCTTCCTAGCCCGCGCGCGACTGGTGCTAGTCGCTTGACAGCGAAGCGTCGGTAGAACGTAGTGGTATCCTACTGATATCCTCCCTTTCTCTATCTTCTTTCTGTTCAGCGTGCTTCGGAGGAACGAACCGTGATCCACTTTTGGTATACCGCTTGGCCCGACCATTCATCTCCGGACACCACACCTACCTCTGCGAATCATCTGCTCCAGCTTGTTGAGGCTGCTGAGTCCTGTCGCGAGGGTTCCATCTGCACGTCGCTCGGATCTTCTGTCTTAAAACTAAACGCACCACAACGATTGGACGCGAAAACACTCATTTTAGCTCCCCCGACCCTTGAGATTCCAACAGCGAACACCGAGGTACAAGAACTACCTCATCCTCCGCACGTGGCATCAGTGGACCCAACTGGCCCGCTGGTAGTTCATTGCAGCGCTGGTTTGGGGCGCACTGGCTGTTTCATCGCTTTGTGCATTGGCTGCGCTCAACTCCGAAATGAAGGTATCGTAGATGTGTTGCGTATAGTCAGTCGGTTGCGTCTTGAAAGAGGTGGTATGGTACAAACCAATGAGCAGTACGAGTTCATTCACCACGCTTTGGCAGCTTATCAGTCTTTTCGACGTCATACATCACTCAACACAGATACTTTGCGTTAGCAACTGACGCTCCTCGCTCTGTTACTTGTAATCCCCAAAATCCCAACCGTCTTTCTGATATTTTTGTATCACTGTGTTCACCCACGCTCATCTCTATCTCCTAGGACGAATATACCTTGGCTGCTACCAGGACAATCCAATCTCACTCACTACCAGATGTCTTTCTTTAGTCCTGTGGACAGTTAGAATAAACGCTGACTAGCTCTTCTAGCTAATACACCTTCTGCACCGATTTTCTTTCATCCCCTATTTGTTTATTTTCCTGTTTCAACAATTGTTCTCACTGAGATACAACTACCTTTCTCCGGTTCGCGCTATATGCATTCCACATTGTTCGTCATTACTTTCGGCGTATTGTTATGGATTATGCTTTTGTTTTCACTTTAAAGTGAACAACCGAACCAGTTTCGCAGTGCACGCATGTGGTGCTGTCATTGATCCATGCAAAGAAGGCGTTGTTGACCGCCTTCATCCTCGCGCTGCAACTTTGCAGGAATGCATCCATCCGTTTCCTGTACTGCTGCAACCAATCATAGTCACGTTCGTCTGCCGCCTATCACTCCTTTTAATCTGCGCATTCACCTGTATGTGTGTTTGTGTTCGCTTCCTCGTTATCTATCTGCGAGCGTTTTTCTAGTCCGTTTTTCTCAGTCGTTGCGTCTGCTTTGCCGTCCTTCGTGCTCAGCCACACACACTGACTTTGTTGTTCAGCTCATTTCTCATACATGCGAAAATGCGCCAATAAGTCCAAGGAATTTCCCACAACCTTAGGCCTTCATTTTCACGTGTCCTCAAGAGGTTCGGTGCTTGACCTTAACACTCTGATTCAGTTGTCTGACATCGCGACGACCTTTCCTTTGTTCTCTTACCACCTTGGAGGGCCACTTGTGGTCACGCGGTGGACTTTTCTTTCACTCAGATAACCACAACCATCCTCCGCCTCTTTCTAATGTCACTTGTGCAAATTGCGGCTTTTCTTCGGCTCTATCAGTTTTTTGCATTTTTGCGGTGCTAAATTCATAAGGGCGTCTCTTCTGAAACCTTGTTGTCATTGGATAGATTCCGGTACTATTTTTAACCACAGTCAACTACTCGGCATCCTAACTTCTATGTATACTTTGTATTTTGCTGCAACCCCCTCTCCAATTTATTTTTAGTGTGCATACTTTATGTTTCACTTATTTCTTCCTTCACTGTCAGTATTTGTTATTCCTTTTCCAAATTCTTTCATCCAGAAAATAGTCGTTTGTATTATTTTTTGCTATATTTTGCCGGTCATTTCATTTGTTTTTATTTTCCTTGACATCGCTGTGTGCGACATACAGACCAATGATACACATATTTCTTTTTTGAAAATCTTTACTACTTTTGCATCACTTGCGAGACGGGCTCACGTCCCCCCGTTTGGCTTGATTCGTTCCACTCGGCTCGGTTTACTCTACCAACTGTGCTCCCTTGTTAAGTGCATTGTTTCTAACTTGTCTATCTCACTCGCTGAGATGTGTTCTCTCGCAATTTCAAGTGATTCCGAGCAATGCTGAGTGATGTTCACTTTTAGGAGCTCTGGAGAGCCACATTCGAAAACGCAACTTTGTCCGCGGATACTCTGAGTGTGTCAAACTGCGACAGGCTGCTGTCGAATCAGATTCCTGGTAGTAACGGTTTGTTTCATTGAACAGTGGACCCCCGTAGGTGTCCGTATATTTAATTTGAAATAAGCCTGTTCTCTGTGCCCTGAAGCCCATTGCGTGTTCACATTGGTGATACTTTCATGCTGGAATTGAGCGTTCCGGAGCAAATATTCATCAGGCGAACTGATAATCGTTGGGCCTACGCGCTTTCCAGTAATAGACACCATTGTGTCCCCTAGACGAGTTATTGCGCAGCAACGATCAGACCAAAGTCGTTTGCTTATCACAGCTGACCCATTCACCATGAAGTATGTCAGTTTGTATATTTCCTGCGCTACTGTGAACGGCGAGGGTTTGCTTAATCCCCTCTGACTTTATTCTGTTTTCTGTCTTCTCACTCGACGGATAAGTACCTCGCTTTCAGCCTATTTTTGTCCCTTTTTCGGTATCGCATATCTTCTACAGTTATCCATGTATCACAAGACAAAATTAGAATCATCGTAAGCTATTCCACCGCGATTACTCTCAAATAGTCTAGTCCGTCGCTTTTTCGGCTTCTTCAGCCCTTCCTTTTCTAACCGCTTATCACTTACACAGCCCTTTACCAGCTTATCTTGAGAAGGCTTGGCAAATTCGAATTTTTTGTAGTACTGGCTTTCTTTTGTGCCCTAAAAGACTACTTTCCACCGGACGCCACTGGTCAGCCACCATATTGTCTGTCAACACTGACGCTACAGATTTGACGGTGCGAAGCAACTTGTTTATGACAACTACTGACATTTTTCTCCTTGCGTCTGCAACATTCCTAGCGGAGAAAGTTTGATAGTCTACCGAACAATACTACGTGTTTGGAGCATCGTAGATAACATTTTACTGACTCCTCCCAGAAACTCACAAGCTAGGTGGTCTAACCACCAGTCCGAAAAAGCACCCCACGGTTTTCTCGCCTTGTTGTGGTTCACCAGTGGTGTGCATTCCCTCGAGCCCATGACCTCTAGCAGCTTGTGCCAACCAGCCAACAGCGTATGCCATTGAGCCATGGAGGACAGCGGTAGACAGTCATAGCTTGCTAGACAGCTGCTATATCATTACTCCTTCAAGTCTTCGATCACGATCCAGTAACATCCGTCTTATGCTCGACAACCGATCAGTGCTGTCCCACATAGTCCGCTTACCTAGTCGGAATTTTGCTCGTCCACACTATCTTCGTTGGGACCGAGACTCTTACTAATTTGACCACTACGAGTGCAGCGCAACTGATTTGTCTTGTTGTGGTACAAATGCACAGATTAGCTTCGCAGTGCATATCACCCACCTCTTGGCAAACCTAAACAAGACCACACTTTATGATGCGTTGCAGATCAACTCTCACTCTGCCATTCCGCGTTAATTTCTACAAACTGTCCATCACCTTGCACCTACTGCTCCATCTAAGTGTTCGTGTAACGATTTAGCTGATAAGCACAAGACTATTTGCAAGTAGTAGGGGATCTATGGCGTTTTTATGAAGATTCGTCGCAGTTGGACTCAGATAGACAGCCACCACACATCCAGGATAGCGCTAGACGGCCGTTTCGTCCTATTGGGACTCGTCAGTATCGCGCGCCCGCCGAATCTTCCCGGATTCTAACCCACCACCTTTCGTTTGCGAGCCAGAGACTTATGTCACTGAGCCATGTGCGTCGGCAGCGGGCCTCCATGACTGATATCTAACTGCAATATAGCGCGGCTCCTCCTCCACTGTCATGCGTGTTATGAACGCGGCTGGCTCCAGAACAACTATTTCCTTTGCAAGCCGCCGCCAATCGAGGTGGCATGTAAGCTGCCAAGGCGACTACTGATTATTTGTAAGGAATGGGGGGCTTTCTTTGTTGTTTTGCAAATTTACTACAGTTAGACTCAGGCAGGCCGCCACCGCACATCCGGGAAAGCGCTAGCCTTGCATTTCATCCTATTGGGACTCGTTAGTAGTGCGTATCCGCCAGTCTTGATGGATTCGAACCCACAACCTTGCACTTGCGGGCCAGCGACTTATGGGGATGACAGTGGACCACCATGATTTGTGTCTGCTTGCAAAGGGCGTCGTAGCTGTGGGCCTGCAGGATGCTCTGCACCTTCATAACACGCATGACAGTGGAGGCTGAGCCACGCTATATTACAGTTAGATATCAGTTATGGCGGCCTGTTGCCGTCGCCCATGACTCAGTGACATAAGTCACTGGCTGGCAAGCGTAAGGTTGTAGGTTTGAATCCGGCCGGTTTCGGCGGGTGCGCACTTCTGACCAGTCCCAGTAGGATGAACTGGCCGTCTAGCTCTTTCCTGCATAAGTGCTGACTGTCTGCCTGAGTCTAACTGCGACGAACCTTCACTAAAGCCACCATACTGTTGTCGCGAAACTACGGCCTTTGTAACTGGACCACCGCTTGCTTTTTGTGCAGAAATGCGAGGATGCAAGAACGCTTGTTTGATCCGATCGGCTCATTGCTTCACAGATTTCAATCACTTGCAAGTTGAATCCGTAGGCACTCTTCCGCTATCCAGGAATTAGTGTGTCGGTTGGTTTGTGTCAGACCTTCATCACGACTGCGTCCTTGGCTCGTAGTTCACGTAAATTTGAAAATGTCGAGCATTAAGAGCACACTTTTAATTAACATGCATTATTTTAACCTCGTGGAATAATATGTTTCTGAACCAAATTAGCTTACCAGGTGTGGTTGGATAAAACTGCCTAAACTTACCAAACCAGTTCTTCACGTGGGCTCTTAAAAACAGTCCATCCAAATAATACTGCTTCTAATTGTAACGTGTGCGTCCGCTGAATCCCTCACGTACTTACTCTGGCCGTTAGTAATCGGTTCCTCCTAAATTTTCTTCACCAGTAACCTAATTTCGTCCCTTGCTATCAAGAGTCGCTTTCCAAAGTTGACACAAGCAATGCGACAACACGAAGAAAACTAGTAGACAAAGGTAGAAAGCGTATATGGCTTTTTTACTAATTCAAGTGGCTCCGGATTAGCAGACGCCACACATTTCATGTTTGCCCCGGATGTTTATGCCTAACGACACATGAGAACACGTTGCTAGAGAAAGTTTACCTGCACACGTAATCTTACTCCTTAGGCTGATTACCCGGTGAACCGACTTCACAGTCTCAGCGGCACTTCGTCGTTTTTGAAGTGTAAAAACGTTTAGTACCATCAACAGTTTTGAGATGCCGTATTTGTCATCATTCGTTAGTCACACGCCTACGCAATGTGTTTTTGTGTTGATCTATACTCCTGCTCACTTCGTTGTTTTCACCTGCCCTCTACTACCATAGTCCATTATGATCGATTAACATGCGTTGTTTAGGATTGATATTTAATAGTTTCATATAGCCACTACTAGCAACCGTTGTTGCATTTAGTCGACATACCTCCCTGTTTGCATGGTGTTATGAGTCACAGCAGTAGTAGATGTTTTTGCGAATTTTCTACCGCTTATGTGAGACTTTCGTAGACTTCACCTACCATATTGTTTCTTATATTTACCTTAGCAGCATCCGATAGGTAGGAGACGGGTAATCAAGGTTACGCTTAAGTTGCGCAGTCGGAAGTGTATGTTATCTATTCATTTAGTTAGCGCAATTTAGTTTAACGCAAAAAGTAAGAATCTTTCTGTTGTTAATTATCATCGCCATGCCTTATCGCTGTTGATTGTTTTGGTGGATCGTGTTTGACAACAGCCTTCATAGGTTTCTTCACTTCAAATACCCGTAACTGCTATAAATGTTTTACCTTCCTTTACGATGGCACAAATTGAGAATCTTACGCACCGAGCTCCGCATCAATTAGATTTTTTCTTGTCCCTTCTAGTGGCGAGTGAACTTCACGGATTTGTTTCACTTGACAATGTTGCTTGTGCCGGACTAGTAGTACTCACGCCAAACTACTTCGAACTGCTTACATCTCCCGATACCCATTTGTTGGATATCCTCAAATGAATGCTAAGAAAAATCCTCACTCCAGTTCCCATACAATTTGCTTATGACCCATTAAGCTGAACAGCATTCCACTTGCAGGTGTGTGAGAATAGTTATTAAATGGAGACGTGTGCACGTGCTTGAGGATTATCTTTGACTTGATCGTTGGAACTGGTCTCTTCAACCCTCTTGTCTTTGCTCTCAGACAGTTGCAATAATGTAGTGGGCTATCGATCTGTGTCTGCAGATTTAAGTGTGCCATTATGCGACAGATTGTCGCCATGATGTCTAGACAAATTGTCCGTAAATAAATAAATGGTATATTCTCGATGAAACGAGGCACACCATTGAAGGCACGACCAAACATCCATACAAGCATAGCTGCTTTGGAATAGTAAAACATTGCGTTTCAATGAAGCGTATAACCGAAATATTCGTATTTAATACGAGTGAGCATTTCGTCAGGTAATAGTCCGACCCCAGGGACATGATGGCGCTGAGGCGCGAAAAAAGCAGTCATAATTGTTGTGTCACTATTCAAGTTCGGCGTGATTTCACCGTGTGGTAATCCATGAGTACAGGAGCCAAAGTAAGATTTCAGTGCAATTGTTGTCCATTAGAAACTCGGAATGTTTCGTTCTCCATCAAGGCATTCTCCATAGCAAAATCGGTTGCACAGGTGGCATGTAGAAGTCTGATAACTGCGTCAGTGTGAAATGTTCAGCTGTGACTTTATTCATTGACGAGTCACATCCGCCACGTCGCAGTGTTGTTAAGCGGACATTTGTGGCTTTTTATAGGGAGAACGCTTGCCAGGCGAAAACACACCACTGCTGTAGGTTCTCTTGAACTATAGTCAAAGTTGGCGATGTATCCTGCAGACCGATTTTGCGCCCGGTTATTCGCAGTCGATTGACGGCCAAATTTCTTGGTTAGTTGACCGATTAGCTTAGTCAGACTCCGGTAGTAGTCTCTGGAACCGGTCGAAGATGCAAATAAGTCGTATCGAGCGACGAGTTGTGTAGGTGAGTGAAAATATCGAGTTAATAGAGGCTTACTTCTTCTTCTGTGATATACTTGTCCGCGTTGTGCAGACCATGTCCAGCTATCTACACTGGACTTGCCATGGGGGTGGTTAGTGCAGTTGGTCCTTGTGGCTTAATACCTCCATATCAGGCAAAAATGCCATTCCTTTGTCTACTTTGGGACTGTTACGAAGTTCTTAGTCCGCAAAACATGTTCAGAATTCCTTCAGTTGTAAGTACTAATTAGGTGTAATTCTCTCCATGGTCAAGTGAAGACTCCATGAAAGGCCATCGGAAAAGCTTCAGTTGAATGGGGAATCAGATTGTTCTTCGAGAAATGTAAGGCACCGAACGCAATTATTCGAACGTCTGTGAGAATAAGCATAGCTGTACGTGGCAGTGAAGGTAATCCCGACAGAATAATCTGTTTTGGAACAGGGGATCCATGTAAATATATTATTCCAGGTAACTAAGTTGTGATACTGTGAGTACGACGTATTGCTTGTGATTTAGTCTTTGATGGTGGCCTTCGCACCCTATACTAAGTGATGTTATTCAACGCTACCAATTACCCGTTAACTATTCATATTCGGTAAGCACCGGACTCCCAGTTGAAACCGACCATCCAGTCACTTGGATTTCGAGATTATTTGGAATACTGGTAGCGCGGGAGGCTTGCTCAGTTGTGCTGTCCGCCGAGCTGAGCAACCTCATTGCAGACGTTTCTTCATCATTCGAGGTGCGATCATCAGTGGCGGAATGATATCGACTTCGTGGCAGGAGCTGTTGGAAGGCAAACCCAACGATGGATCACCAGCTCTTGCCACCTAACTGCCATCACTCCTACATTGATGATGCCACCTCGAATGGTTATGAAACGTCTACAACCAAGTGGCCCACAACAAGGAACGAGCATATTGAAATCGTGTATTGTCTGCTGTCTAGGATGTATGCGGTGCATCACAAAGTGATTGTCAGCAGTCCATACATACACGTCCCATTGCTATGCTCCATTCGGAACCAGTCTACTGTTGTTTAAGAATGCGCAGATAATTTAGCTCGAAATGCGCTTAACGCATCTCCTTGTGTGTTCTTTCGGAAGTCACCATTAACTTCAACCCAGTATCTAGTCACCGCACCAGGTCGGGACTTTCCGAACATCACCTGCTGTTGGTCCAGTCAGTTATCGTGTGCCGTCATGCTTTGAGAATGAGACTGTATTTAGGAGCAAGTAGAAAGGTTTCTGTACAACTCTATCGGATTACGAAAAATCAAAAACATTTAGTTGTGACTTATCAGCAGTTGTGTCAGATCCGTTAATCGTTTATCCTTGTTCGGTTAGGAATTTGTACTGGTGTCATTATTTCCGGGCATACAATGTCTTCTTTTGGCATTATATGTGCATCGTTTCACAAAAGCACAGTTTTCCGAAATAATCGTCGATACGCGTTTTGAAACACTTCACAGAATCGGCCTCTAATAATCCTTCGGGTAGTGTATTCCATAATTTTACGATTCTTCGTTTGATACGAAGCTGATGTGATACTTTGTTCATATTGGGGACCCTGATTTTGTAACGGTGTCCTCTGGTGTTACAGGGTTCCCGCTGGTGAAATATTGGCCGCAGTATGGGGGTGATATAAGTGTAGTACTCGATAGGTCATAATAAGGTCAATTCCTACTCGACGATAGGATAGTGTGTAGAGTCCGAGGCTTTCACAACGTTTTTCATACGGAAGCCTTTGTAGACTCGGTATCATTCTAGTTGCGAAATGCTGTATTTTCTCCAGCTTTTCAGTTTCCCATTGGGTTATCGGATGGTAAGCTGGGGCGCCGTACTCAAGGATTGGTCTAACGAGCGAGGTGAATAGATGAGGGACGGTTTCTTCGGACCATGTGGAGAAACTGCGTCTTGATGCCCAGAGCATACGAAGTGCCGCACGGTACAATTTTTCTGTATTTTCTAGTGATCTCATATCATGTCGTGAGAGAACTCATAAATCTCTGACAGATGTGTTTTGATGGAGCAACTGGCCGTCCAAGTTGTATGATCGAGTGGCTGAGCGTCTGGTGATACTGATGAACTCCGACTTGCTTGCGTTAAGAGGGATTTGCATTTCAGTGGACCACGTTGACAGTCGCTCTAAGTCATGCTGGAGGCGAGCGTAGTCGTCCTGGTTCTCAATGATCCTCCAGATTTTCAAATCATCTGCAAACAGGGCACATGGTGACTGGAGCTGCTGCGGAAGATCGTTGATATGAATAAGAAATAATACTGGCCCAAGTACAGTTCCTTGAGGCACACCACTAGTCGATGGGAACCAGCCTGTCAGGTAGTCATTGACCTGTACTCTAAACTTTCGTCCCACAATAAACTCGTGTAACCACTGAAGTAACGTGCCACCGATTCCGTATGGCCTCAGTTTACCAAGGAGTACCTCGTGGTTTACTCTGTCAAACGCCTTACTAAAGTCGATGTACACCTCGTCAACACTTGTCAACTAGATGACAGGGAACAGGGTAGAGGGGCCGTGTTGACCTAGAAGCGGGAGCCGCTATATATCTTAATGTAAGACACGGACGTGGACTAGCGGAGTGCTAACGGCTGCAGCGACAAACGACACTTAGTGATCCACCCCAAAGTTGGCCTCTACAGTGTAAAGTTAAGAACAGTAGGAATAATGGATGGCACTAATTTCTACAGCTGCGAAAGGTTGCAAAACTATCTCTGAGGGTGAATAGTGGTGCCCGATTAAGCTGCGCGCCAGCGCCGAATGACACTAAGTCTTCCACACTAACGTGGACTTCTATTGTGATATATTTAAATCAAATAGACGGCAGACAATAGTAATGTTGCGTGCCGGGTTAATTGTGAAGCAGAAGACGATCGTTAGCTTACGATAAGGCACATACTATTAAGCATTCAAGGCTGAAAAGTGGAGTGAAAATAGCCAACTACATACTAAAGCTGTATCGTGAAAATGGTTTAAGGGCCAGCTCTGTAGCAAACGTTGGGTAGCAGAATGATATGTGCTGCAGCGCAAAACGATACTAGGTGTTCTACTCCAAGGTGTTATGCAACAGTGAAAAATACAAGTGACACACAGCGGAGAATAATAAAAATTAAATAAATTTTGTATTCTCGGGGCTGAGCGAGACACGCCAACAAAGTATGATCAAATAGGTGCAATCAACTCTGTAACGATCAAATGTGTTCAGTTTTGGTCTTGCCATTGGAAAGGGTAAACTGTGATATATAGTTGTGAAAACTGTTCGACTTCACAGTTGCAGCAGATCGTTTATTCAAATGTAAACAATGTGGTTAATCCCCTTATGTGCTACTGGAATTAGTTTCTAGTAAATGTTATGGCCCGATGCAGACCACGTTTGTTGTTACTCACAGTCATCTGTTATCCGCCTTCTATCCTGAAATGCATGGTGCGTTCGGTAGTCGCGTTGGGTTTCAGTCCTGGTCACTCAAGCGATGTGTTCTATTCGAGCGTAATTATCCGAGTTGCTAATTATGGACCATTCAGTCGTCGAAGGATTGTTCCAGTCAAGTGGAAGTATTTGTAGAAAACTTGGAAAGAGACGCAACTGGATCAGAGCCGGATTAGCTGTGAGGCAGGAGCCGCGTACATTCATAATATAAGGCACGAACAAATAGCGGTTTAATGATAAAAACAGGGTGAGAAGAGACGGGAATACCTGCTACAGCTGTAGCGAGAATGCGGTGGCAATGCCAGCGTTAAAAGGGACGTGGACTATCGGAGTGCTAACGGCTGCAGCGACAAACGACACTTAGTGATCCACCCCAAAGCTGGCCTCTACAGTGTAATGTATAAGTCTAGCAGACGGCACAGTGGTAGTGGAAGCCGGATGTGTTGTGAAGCAGGAGCCGAAAGTTATAGTTACCTAAGGCATGGACTAATAGGCTATAAAAGTTAGTGAAAAAGCGGTTGCAGTCGCATGTCTAATCAGAACCAGAGGTAGCAGGATGAGCTGGGCAGTAGCGCCAAAAGTTACTACGTGTTCCCCACCAAGGTGAATTTCTACGGTGAAATAGCCATGTCAAATAGACAGCGCAGACGAGTAATGGTGCGTGCCGGGCTAATTGTGGAGCGGAGGTTACT
>CALYDF020006682.1:0-13147 GCA_944474145.2 Dicrocoelium dendriticum
AGACTGTGAGTTCAAATCGTCCATTTGTTTTCTTTAGTTTTTTCCTTCCCTCATCGTTCAATTTTATTTCATGTTACCGGTACAGCGGGGACTACTAGCGCAGGTCAAGCGGATATTCATTGCTTGATCATGATGTAAATCCAGTGTTTTGATCTTTCCTCGAATTTTAATGGATCCCGCGAGCTTTGTCTTGAGTGAGCGAGGCAAATACCTATGCTTTCTTTCTGTTCCCGTCACATTTGAACTTAACCAGCTGAAATCTCATTGCATGCAGTACCGTTCAAATCGCTGCTGGATGTGCGAAGTCATATCTTCCCCGCATACAAACACCAACCCCATTGAACCACGTAAGTAACTTGGTCACTTCCTTGAAAAAATCTATCGTTTTTAGGCTCTGCTTTGCTTCCGATGGAAAACGATACTCTTGAAATCTCTTTGTGTGATTTAATGTTTCAAACTTCGAAGCGACACAGATCAACACTTCTGTGTAGCGTTCTGTTTTTGCCTGGAATTGTATAGCAATGCACGCATTCCATTGCATACTTCATAATGGCGGCTGAAAGTAACAGGTGAAGCTAATCATTTTCGTTCCAAATGGACTGAAAACACGACGGTGCTACCCTACAAGGCGCGTGTAAAACCTGCTACATGCGAAAAATGGTAGCACATCATTTGTTGTAATACATGGGTTAGGTGTCGTTTTTAACATCATTTTGCGGTTAAAATGTTGTGGAATGTATCCTCGATACCAAATGATGGCCTCGCTTGCCAAAAAGCCTTGTTAAAGAACTGATTTGGCGAGGTGTGAAGAATCAAACTCCTCTACCTGTTATCCCCTCTACAGCGCAGTTATCAGTAGGTTGCGTGGAAATGTAATAATTCCACTCACAGGTTCCATTTCGCGTTACAGTAATGCTAGATGCAAAGAATACGGCAGTAAATCCGACGAATGAAAGGGCGCTGGCTGTGCGTAAAGGAGATAAACTACTTTATTATCCGTAAATATGCAATATACTTTATGTTACAATCGTGTATCTGCCGCGCAACTGAGTACAGTAAATCGCCAAGCTTGTCGGCATACAACTGGGGAAAAGGGGACGGTGGTGCATTAAAGTAGGGGGAAATTTGGGAAAACGTATAAGAACAAGCGGGGTTATGCTGCTCATTTTTTCCCACTGACCGATAGATTGCCGTAAATTGTCCCGCGCGGCTAATTTTCGGTCACATATCGGTCACCCATCTGACGGACTTCAGTCACCTATAGGTCACTCATCGGTCACTAGTGCTAACTTGGTGGGCAGATGAAAACTTACTTGACTGCACTACAACAGTTTAACTACGAGGCTAATCTGAATGCGACTGTGGCGGTGTCTTCAGTGATCAGGCGGTTGCCTTATGCCCTGCAGATCGATTGGTCCAAGAAAGCTACCAGCATCCTGCACACTTATGGAGAACCAGGCTACAGAGACCTATAATACTTTGCCTGCGATGCCGCGGAAATCGCAGTAACGCAAGCCATGTACTTGGATGAAAGCACTAGAAGACCTGTGGGGTCCTGTTCGGCAGAAAGACTCCAACATCGCGTTACTCATATAACCGGTTTGATAACTGGGGAAATAGAACTGCAGACCCAGAGACACGAACCCTCGTGTTTTACGTGTACAAGGCATCATTACCTTGATCAATTTCATCAATTCCAAACTATGAAGAGTGTTGAACGCTTGCTGGCCGTGTCTGGGAAAAGTTTATGCGAACTGTGTCGCAGAACCAACCACATGACTTTAAAGTACAGATCCCAATTCACTTGCGAACTCAACGGTTGCTAGTTGAAACACACCCTTTGATACACAAATCCAAGTCCGACCATTCACACTACCTCGGACCCAGGAACTTATGTACTAGGAAAAAGCAGGAGAAGGGGCAACAACATCAGCAGAGTGTGGCAGAACAGTCTGTGTCTAGACCTAAAATCTATACGATTATATTAACATAAGGACTAACGGCGGCTGTGAGAACTGAGAACTGAGAACTGGTGCGAAGCAGCGAGTAGAGGTTGCTCTGTGTAGCTGCATCATTCGTCGTTTTCGGACATGAACTTTTTATTTATCGTTTCGCTCTTTGTACTTTGCCTCTGCAAATTGTTGGTCTAGTAGCATCTTGAATTTAGACACGGTGTTCGCTTCTACTATATGCTGAGGCAGGTCGTTCCAGACATTGACCACTCTGCGTTCGAAACAGAGTTTATGGGCGACCCGCTTCAAATCCGGGACGATAAGTTTATACCGGTGTCCTCGCGTGCAGCTTGGTGTGCGCAGATGAAGTAGTTGTCTCAACATGGGGTAATCACCCAGATGTAATATCCGGTGCGTCATGATGAGGTCAACCCTCAGCCGACGATAAGATAGGGTGTATAACCCTAGTTTCTTACATCGGTCTTCGTATGGCATACCTCGTAAGTTGGGAATCAGCCTAGTTGCTACATGCTGCACCCGCTCAAGCTTTTCTACTTCGCCCCAGGTGATGGGACAGTATGCAAGAGTGCCGTACTCTAGCATTGGTCGTATTATCGAGACGAAGAGGCGAGTGGCAATCTCTTCGGACCAAGTGCTAAAGCTGCGCCTGAGAGCCCAAAGCATCCGAAGGCTGTTTTGGTACAGCCTATTCGTGTTGTCAATGGACTTTAGGTCGCAGCGTGAGAGTACACCGAGGTCGCGCACGAAAGGAGCGGGATGCAATGGTTGTCCAGCCACTGTGTACGTTCGGCCGTGATCACACTTACCCAACCTCATGAATTGCGACTTGGCAGGGTTGATCGGAAGGTTAACCTCTGCAGACCATGTTGAGAGGCGGTCGAGATCCTGCTGAAGTAAATCGCAATCATTGAGTGTGCGGATTACTCTCCACACTTTCAAGTCATCTGCGAACAAAGCACAGTGTGATTGTAGTAGCTGAGGCATATCGTTTATATGGATTAGAAACAATATCGGGCCCAGTACAGTGCCTTGGGGCGCGCCGCTGCTCAATGGATACCAGTTTGTTAGATGGTTGTCCACCTGCACTCTCCACTTCCGATCAATAAGGAAATTGCTGATCCATTTGTGCAGCGAACCACCAACACCGCACATCCTCAGTCTGTCAAGGAGCACTGCATGGTTAACCTTGTCAAAAGCCTTACTGAAGTCAATGTAAATGACGTCAACCGATTGGCCTTTGTTCAGCGCTTGTAACCATTCGTGCCTCGTCAACAATAAGTTGGTGATGCACGAACGACCTTTCAGGAAACCATGCTGTGCGGAGGTTAACAGGTTTTTCGACTCGAGAAGTTGCAGAAGGCTCTTCTTCACGATCTTCTCGAGCGTCTTTGCCAAAACTGCCGTCAGGCAGATCGGCCGGTAGTTATCCACTTTGCTTGGGTTACCACCTTTCGGGATAGGCTTGACGACTGAGCATTTCCAGTCGTCCGGTAGTAGACCAGTGGATAGTGACCTGTTAAACAGTTCAGTTACAGAAGGTGCAATTATGGTCGATAATGACTTGAGGATTAGTGGGTGTATACCATCTGGCTGTGGCATAACCTCTTTGTTATCCAGTACAACAGATTGCGTTCTATACGCAGACGGTGAGAAAGCAGATATCCATGCCCGGCATTACTCATCCGTGTACGCGATGGAGGAGCCACCGCCCAACAATCTTGATGCTTCGAATCTCAACCGTCGTGAGAACATCGAATTCAACGAGGAACGTTTTGTGAAAATGTTGCACGAACTAGATCCTAACTCGTCACCTGGTCCTGACGGGTTGCATCCCCTCTTTCTCAAGACAGTGGCAGATTACATTGCTACACACATCAGCCAGATTTTTCAGCTTACCTTAGAAGCTTTGCGTCTGCCCGCCGACTGGAAACTGAGAATAGTGTTGCCAAAGCACAAAGGTGGATGTCCTCTTGACTCCACAAAAATTGGTCAAATCTGTCTGACGTCGATAGTTTCCAAGGTAATAGAGATGATTATCAAACTCGCTCTACAGAAGCACTGTTCTGACCTGAACATCACCTCTACTACACAGCACGGCTTTCAGAAGGGACACTCCTGAACTACCAACCTACTGGTGGAGAGGGAAAATGGGCAAGATCAATAGAAATCGGCAAACATCTAGATGTCGTCTTCGTTAACTTCAGCAAGTTATTTGATATCCCACATCAACGATTGCTGTACAAACTCCGGGAACTTGGTGTCAGTGGACGCCTATACTCTTGGATTGCCGACTTCTTGGGAAACAGAACCATGCAGGTGTGAGTGAATGAAACCCATTCTCAGCCAGTGCTAATGACCAGCGGGGTCCCGCAAGGATCTGTCCGAGTACTTGAACTTTCCAAGCTCTTCATCAACGACCTTCCCGAAAGGCTTCAAACCGAATGCCTGCTTATGCTGATAACCTCAAGCTTTGATCGGCTGTTTTGGAGGTTGCTACAGCTAATAAACTACAGGCCAAGCCGCAGCTACTACAGGAAAGGTCCACACAGTGTGGTTTACCTACCAACTTTGCCAAATATTGTGTACTCCCGATTGGTGTGTCTGATTCTCATGGCATCTACAGTATTGGGGATTTTCTCCTCAATAATGCCGCCCGAGAGGAAGGCCTTGGTGTATTAATTGCCTTTGACCTAAAAACCACCCAGGACATACTAAGGAGAGTGGCCGCTGCTAACAGGATGTGGGGTGCCATAAGAAAGTCATTCTCTCGGATGACAGCGAAAATCTTCAGGCTACTATTCACCTCTCACGTACGACCTATTCTTGAGTACGGTCTACCGGCTAGGTTTCCGCTATCGAAGCTAGAATGTACCCTAATAGAAACGGTCCAGAGACGAGGCTCAAAGTTTGTCTTCGGACTTCTGGATTTCCCCTACCCTCTTCGAGTCCTAGAGATGGACCTCTTCTCACTGCACTACCGTCGCCGCTGTGGAGACCTCATCTTTACCAGGCGTCATCATCATCATACTACACGTTAGCTGGAGGTGGGGAACACCTCAGCTACTGTGTCGAAATAGAGAAAAAAGGAGAAAATAATGCAACTGGTGCAAGCCGGCTTAGCTACCGGTAACGGGTGGGCATCGTTCTGGTAAGCTACCAGCAGGCTGCCATGCACCAAAAAAATTACTATGCAGAATTACATAAGGCTAAATAATGAGATCGTGGTTGGAGGGGGAGGCTAAGAGGGATGGGATGGGACAAAGAAACTCACAGCACGAACGCCACTGAGGTCGGCTTCTATCCAAATCAGCAAGTGTGTCCAACCAAACGTGTTCATCGTCTTTCGGACCTCAACCAAGGAGCCGAGACGCTCGAACCGAGGCCAGCTCAGAAGTAAGGGCCTTCATTCTTCTCGACCAAGTCTTCGCTTAGCCACCCCTCCTCTTCTTCCATCCACACCCCCGGCGCGCAAACAACACACCTCGCGGGGTCGGTGGGCTGGCATGCGTAACACGTGGCTGAGCCATCGGAGCCTGATGCGTGAAATAACGGTGCTGAGCGGTTCAGTTCCTTTTCCTGTGCCGTAAATGAGGCGTCGAACACGCTCGTTACTCACATGGTGTTCCCACTAGATGTGAGCTAAATTACGAAGGCACCGGTGGTCGAACGTAACTAGCCTCTTCAGGTCCGCTGCTTTAGGCGGCCAGGTTTCACAACCGTACGGTAGGGTCGAACGTACCGCTGCATTGTACACTCTACCCTTCAGGGCGAGAGTGATGTCGTGCCGGCGCCATAAGTGTCGAAGGTTAGCAAAAGCGCCCCGAGCTTTTGCTATACGATTCGTGATCTCATCTTCAATCCCACGGGCGCTGATACAACTTCCCAAGTAGTTGACTTTTTGAACGACTTCTAGCTGATCCCCACCAAGGGTCAGTCTAGGATGCGGTCCAGACCAATCTTGGAGGAACGCTTTGCACTTCGGTGGTGCGAAGCAAAGCCCGAGGGGACGGACAGCTAGTGATAATCTGTCCAGTGCCGCTGGACACGTTTTTGAGCTGTCACAGATTAGAGCAATATTATCAGCATACTCTAAGTCAAGAAGTCGTTCTCCTGGGAGCAGATCCACACCTAAGTCGTGTCCTGTAAAAGCGATTTCCATGAGTTCGTCAATAGCAAGTTGAAGAGGAAAGGTGACAGCTGGCATCCTTGTCTCACGCCGCTGGAGGTACTAAAGGGCGACGACAACTTGCCGTAAGCCCTCACTCTGCCCGAGCTACGAGCATATAATGCTCGGATAATATTCACATATTTCTCAGGTACACCTTTCCTGAGTAGACAGTCCCAAAGTGCATGTCTATCCATTGAGTCGAATGCACCTTTGATATCGAGGAACACGACCACGGTGGGCGGCAAGTAGGTGGGACGGTGCTACAGCAACTGACGCAAGTTGAAGATGCAGTGAATGCAGCCACGACCTCGACGAAATCCAGCTTGCTCTTCGCGAATCTGGTTTTCACGATTGCCAGTCAGTCTGTGAAGGATGACAGAGGCAAGCAATTTGGAGGCGATGGAGATCAGACTGATTCCTCTATGGCTGCCGCATTCCGATCGTGAGCCTCCTTTGAAAATTGGGACTATGATGGAGCAGCTCCAATCGGTTGGGACAGTTTCCTGCTCCCACAGTCTCACTAATAACTCGTGTAAATCATCCACAAAAGCAGGTCCCCCGAATTTGAAGAGGGCTGGAGGAAGGTCATCGGGTCCCGCGGCTTTATTTAACTTCAACAGTTTGATCTCATGTTCGACTTCTGAGCGAGAGGGTGGATCCAAAGGGATAGCCCAGGGAGCGGGGCGATCAGTGGGCGTCGAGAAATCTAACCATTCCGACCGATTAAATTGCCTTTCAAATTGCTCAGCCCAAAGCTCCAAGCGTTTTAACAAGTTGTGGATAGGTTGTCCACTCCCGTCACGTATAGTTTCACTAACACCAGGTCTTCTGCTACTCGATTCCCGTACCAGTCGGAATAACTTGCGATGGTTACCAAGGGCAGCGGCCATTTCCAGCTCTGATGCACGATGAGACCACCAGGATTCGCGGTCTCTCTTCAGGCTAGCACGGAGTTTTGCTCGGAGCTCATTGCGAGTTTCATTGTGTTCGCTTCCAGCCGGAATATGCCGGCGAGCATCTATAAGTTCCAGAGACTATGAAGAGACCCAATGTTCATGTTGGCGATTAGACATACCACATGAGGATTTGCCTGCTGCTAATAACGTCTGGTGAATATGAGACCAGTGAGAGTTTATTCAACTCGCATGACAGCGTCCTTTGATACGCATTCAGAACAGCTGGCTTCGCCAGTTGGCCGGCGTCAATACGCTCATAAAATCCTCGTGGGCGTCCGTCAAAACCCATCCGCAGATCAGAACATACAAGTGCATGGTCGGTGTCCACACCTGTGCTCCAAATCGAGCGACAGTTCTGGACGCAAACTCTCTATCGGTAACTTATCGCAATGTGATCGATTTGCGTCCAAAGCTGGTTCGAGGCTGGTGGGCGCCAAGTCACCCTCCGGCCGGTGCTGTGTCTGAAATTAGTGCTCGCAAGAAATAAGCGAGCATCCTCACACAAATGAAGTAAACGCTCACCGTTATCATTACGGGAGCCTACAACATGTTGGCCGCCCAGATGCAGCTCATCTGCGGATAATTTTTCAACTTGAGCATTCAGATCACCAGCCAGCACTACAGTGTCCGAGCTTCTTCCTTGGCGAAGGAGCTCGTTCAGTTGACGAGAGAAGTCGTCTTTTACCGAGTCATCGCTACAGTTTGTCGGTGCATAGGCAACGATAACTTATAGACACCTGTTAGTCCCACGCGACTTCGAAGTTTTGAACGAGCCAGCCAATCGGACCGCACACATCCGGCTACTGATTGCAATCCAATCAACCAGAGTAGTTTCAACCCAGGGATTCAGGGCGATACCAACACCGGCTTGGCCGGTGCTCGAAGCTGCATCGTCACCGGATATGCGCAATGAGAAAACACTGCTTGCCTCACCTGAAGGGGATCGCAGAGTGAGTACAGAGCTCGAGTCTTGCAGGCGGGTCTCCGATAAGCAGCAGATATCGATCGAGAGGGTCTCTAATGTTCGGGCAAGTGCTGTCTGTGGACCGATCTGAAGCAATGTGCGAACATTGAGGCATGCCAATCTGAAGGAGGATCGAGGGCTCCAAATGGAAGCCGATTAACTGGGCTTGGCCGCTTGCTTGGACATGGGCCTGTTGACAGTGCAGGAATGACGCTCCGCGTTCATCTGTGAGTTGAAACTAAAAGAAAAACGACTATTGAAGCAAGGTGGGGAAGGGTCGAGAATTGGAGGGTTGAAAACAGGGGGATATAAGTAAAGTTGGAACGGGACGTTAAGGGTGAAAAAGCGCGAGAAGGGGAATAAGAAGGCGGGAAGGCTTGAGCAGTAGCATCCAAACCCCTATCCACCCTACCCCATGCAGCAGATAGGGCAACCTTGATTATCCTCTGCGGTGGCCAGTGCATCAAGAAATTGTTTGAGGAAAGATTCATGGTAAGAGGAGAATTTGGAACTGAACTGCGGTAGTTTTTCTAACTCAGTGTAGGAGGCTCAACACGAAGTCACAATTGGAAGTATTTAAACTGAGGATGCTCCGAGTCTGCTCCGTCGTTGCCCTTCCTATTCGGGTGGTAAACGACTGGAACAGCCCTAAAAACCGTAGTCAGCGCACAGGCTGTGGAAAGTTTCAATCGGCTTTTGGATTCCCATCTGCGCAAGGTGCTTGGATAGCACTGTTCCTTTGCGACTTCCCTGGTCACTTGAGGACTGCTGGGTTGCTAAGGCACACCTGCTTCTCGTGAAGTCATGTTTCACCAGGTAATGGTGACCTCATAAGATAGAGACTACCTGAGATTTCTATGGTGGCCAAAAGGTCAGTTACATGAATCACCGAAAGTGTTCCATTCAGTGCAACATCATCACTATGTTGCAAGTCATTTGCACTTAGGAAAACACTCGAAGACTCCAAGACTGAGAATCCCGAGTCGACACTGACGCTGATACGGCGATGTTTTTACGTTGACGGTTGCCTGTTCAGCTGTCGTAGTGGAGGGGAAGCACGTGGTCTTATTACGAATGTTAAAGCAATTGCATCCAAGGGTGGATTCCGCTTAAGGAAATTGAAGTGTAAGGACTGCCAAATGCTGCGGGAAATCACGAGAAAACCGGTATCCAATAAATCAGTACAATTAACTCTGCAATCCGAGAACGTACAACCCATCCAGGGATTGAAGTGGAATTTGTCAGACGACTGCATACTTTTAGCCTAACAAATTCGAAGAGGATTGCACCCGAAGATCGATTTTATCTTTCGTCAGTCGGATTATGACCCAGCAGCTTTAGTAGCCTCAGTACTGCTGCTTGCTAAGCAACTATTACAATCATTCGTACTAAGAGGACTTCGTTGGGATACTCAGGTAGACGGATCAGAACGAGAAGAACAGTATCGTTTCTCGAGTGACGCCCAGCAACTTAAACGGTTGAGGATACCTCGGTGTATCAGACCAAAGCCATTCACTGAAGACGATGTATAGCTTCATTGTTTCTGAGATGCTTCGGACGATGGGTACGGAGCGGCCATTTACGCTAGGATCGTCGATCGAAAAATCCTAATTTGGTCGTCCTTCATTAAGGGAAAGTGGCGCGTTTCACCTATAAGACTGTTTGAATACCACGATTAGAATTAACAACGGCGGTGCTTGCCCTACAGTTATTGAGGGGGCTCAGGAGTTGCAGTTAGAGAGATCACCGACATTTTGGATTGACTCGATGGTGGTGCTACGGCTGATTCGCAATACGACCGAAAGGTTCAAAAATTTCGTGGCGAACTGACTATTCGATTGGCATTCGTTTTCCATCCCAAAGCATTGGAGGTGCGTGGAAACATTGCTGAACCGTGGTTTGTAATCCTCAGGTGGAGATATCCTGAGCTGGAGTGGAACTTAGAGCCTAGTAGTTCACGGCTGACGTCCTGAGCACTATGCCACTAAGATCCGTGAGCAACGCTTGGCACAGCGGAAAGGAATTCAAAGTTGAATTTTGGGAACCCGCTGTGTGGTTGCTTTGCAACACGCAACCTCTATTGAGACTTCGGTTCATTTTGAGGTAAACCTCGGTCATTCCGATCACGAGAACAGTATCCGAAATGAACCGGAAAGACCGAAGTATACCTCAAAGTGAACCGAGGTCTCAATAGAGGTTACGACTCGCAACCCAACTACACAGCTGGTTCCCCAAATTCAACTTTGAGTTGCTGAACCCTGTAGACATGGCCTCTCGAGCACTGCGAGTGAATGATAAAGTCCAGATGAGAAACTGGTTTGACTGGCCTGGTTCCCTAAGTCTCGAAGAAGTCCATTGGCCCGGGGCACCGAAAGGTTTGTGCGCTATTCCGAACGAGTGTCTGAAGAAAGAAACTGTCGTCCACAGTACAATATTAACGAGCACTTGGATAGATAGGCTCAGAAGTTGCGGCAGCTGGGTCAAGCTGAAACGACGTGTGACCATCTTGCTTAGGTTTAAGCGGCGGAAGGTATCCGAGTTACACAACCGAGGGTCGTTTGACGTTGTCCGAACTTAACGAAGCAGGAACGGAAATGGTGCGAAATGTACAACAACTCTTCTTTGTGGGTAAGGTTAAAGTACTGGAAAGGAATCAACCAAACAAAGCAGTCGGGTGATTTAAACGTTCGAATTGCTCGTTGAAAGGACGGTGCGCGTGCTTGTGTAACGGTATTCTACTAGTAGGTGGTGGATTAACTTGGTCGTCACTGACCTATGACGCTAGACATCCCGTTCTGCCTCCTGCCTAAGATTTCATGACCAAGGTGATTATTTTACATTGTCATGAAAGAAATGGACATGACGGAGAATCATGCGTTCTTTCCGAATTGCATCAGCGCTACTGGATACTTTGCGGTGTTGCAGCAGTCCTCAAAGTCCTGAAGAATTACGCACACTGGAAGATATGGAAAGCTCGGCTCTGCGAACAACTGATGCCCCTCTCTTAGAGGACCGTTGCATAAAATATCAATCAGCCTTTGTCGCGGTCGTAGTCGACTATTACGGACCAATATTGGTAAAGGAAAAGCGGACGACGGGGAAGCGGTACGGCTGTATCTTCACTTGTCTCTCAGTGAGAGCCTAACGTAACGAAATAACGTACGCTATGTATTAGATCTTCATGTCTGCTCGCTATTCCGAAGTAAACACCCAAAAATTTCTCTGCAGAAATTCTAGTCCAGCCGAAGAAAAATCAGAAGTCCAACGACCTTGACCGCGAAACACGTGTTAACAATGACGCAGCTAAACGTAGCCAAAACGCCGCAAAACGCTGTACAACTACGCCAGACCTACCCCAAATATGTAGGTGGCTCAATAACCTTCGGCTTCTAGCAAATGAAGGGCAACTGTTAAAATTAGCAGCCACGCCGCCAAAACTCCGTATGCTGGCAATCACGTGAACGAATGGTAGCTTCCGGAATATTCGAACTCAATGCACGGCAAAAGATAATCGATTAATTGCTAAAATAATGGGTTTTCCTTGATGTTTTACATTTTCCCGGATACTATGGATACAGACACTTCCTTGTGTGCTTTTTCAACATTTGCATCGCGACGTGGAATACAACTGTGAATCTATAGGGATAATCGACAGAATTTTTGGGTAGCTGTAAACTGAATCATAAGCTGTGATTCGATCTTGGAACCAAGATCAGCTGCACCGGGCCTTGGATGAAATGAATTGCGAATGGATCTTTAATCCTCCTTATGAACAATGAACAATGATTTATTACGGGATACAAGCAAGTGCTTGACACGTCCCGTAGGATGGTTGGGGTGAATACTATGAAATGAAAATATATGTGGGCCATCTACTGAGCGTCTACCGAGATGAATACTTTGATAAATAACCTAAGTGTAAAAGAAAACATCAAGTGTAAACGTTCAGAAATACACTGGGGTAAGGTGGTCGTTGATATAAGGCATGAGACTAAGTAAAATATGGTCGCCACTTGGGTCCATTTGATACACTAATCCTGTAGAAAGGCATGATTGGCGTAATCCACAATAGCGTAGTTTGAATAACAAATTGCTGGAAGCTAAGAGCAACACCTAATCGTTTTTTGAAAACGTCCAAGGTAGGGGAGGATACAACTGCGTCTGGGATTGCGTTCCAGGGTTGGCAAACCCGAAGGGAAAAGTAATTCCGTCGACACTCTAGACGGCTCTTTTGTTTATCCAATTTAAGCAGTTATTCCTGAGCAGCATGTTGTGGCTGTTTCAGTAAATGGCGGCATACGTGGTTGAGGCCGCCCAATATCTGATACGCTAATATGAGATCTCCGCGATGCCTTCGATAGCTTTCGCTGAAAATTCCCAGCAACTTCAGCCTTCGGTGGGCAGAGTGATAGCACAGGCCCTTTACATTCTTTGTTGCACTTCGCTGTGGTGACTAGCGCTTCTAGGTAGCGCTTCAACCAAGCTTGTCAAGCTTGGATAGCGTATTCAACATGCGGACGCAAGTAGCAATTGCGCATCATCGGGAAGATTGCTGGGTCAAATCTCCTGAATGCCCTTCGCAACATACCGACGTGCTGGTTGCCTTTTGCGCAGTTATCTAAGCCTGTGTTGAACAGTTGAGTTCGCTTTGTGCGAGCACACCAAGATTACGTTCTTGTAGCTGGTCCGCAATTCGTGTGTTCCAAGCACAAATGTGTATTCATGCGTATGGTGTAATTGCGCAACGCGACATATGTCTACGTTGAATGGTAGGGCATTTTGAACTGAACATTTCGACACACGCATGAGATGCGTGCTTCTGGTTCCTTTGGATTATTCCTCTCTATCCTCTCTGCATCTTCTCACAGTGTTGTCACTGTACGCTCATTCGAACCGGATTTACAAGCCCTACACACTGATCCATCATACGTGAAAATATCTCCTACGATTAAAGTCCATGTCATTACTAACCGTTTTCACTGACATCCGTGATTAAGCGCAAGCGGATAACTCAAGCACATTGAGCCGATTGCCTTTCTGTGTGAAACCATTCGACACAGTATTCTCGAGGCAGTCCGAAAAATCT
>CALYDF020006683.1:0-13158 GCA_944474145.2 Dicrocoelium dendriticum
CGTTTGTTGGAAACACAAAAACGATCTCCGCCTTTGGCGCGCGGCTCGACTGCGAACGACGCTCCGTCTACGCTCTCGACGCCAACGACATTCTCCCTAGCTAGCTCTCTCCGGGTGCCCTATTTTTAGCATTAGCTAACGCTCCTCCTGTCCAATAAACTTTTTCCCTAGTTTACTTTTGTGTCTTCTACCCACTACTTTTGTTTGGCCGTCTAGTCGCGTACCGGATACATATAGCGCACGATCCACGCGCTATCAGATAATATCCTGATGACTGTTGCGCTTATTGTCATACTAACTACTAGCTTGCCAGCAAAACGCAGCATGTCGGACTTGCCGCATGCCTCGGTAACACATCCGAATTCGTTTTACATAATGAATCAAATTACACCACTCACTTAACTGATGTGTGTGTGTGTGTGAGCTGCAAGTGTGAAACAATTGCTTGAGAGTGGAATAAATTGGGCCGAGCAGCGGTTTGGCATGCGTCCAACCCCCCCCCCGTTAACAGTGTGCAGCTTTGCTAATGTCTTGCTCGTTCTGTGCTGAATATAAAGTTAAAGCAACATTCATCTATCAAAAGGTCAATCCTTACTTGTGGTTGCTCGTGCCGTAGGGTGAAAGTTTTATTACAGAGAAGGCAGAGAACGCTCGGTGAAACAGTAGGTGGAAGTTAGGAATACCCCAACTTGTGTTCGTCTACAAAACACACAAAAGTACATGAGTATGACTTGGCACTGACCAAGCTTGCGACGCGCACTGTACTCAGTGGTTTGTGAAAGTTTTCCATCAATTCACTTAAGTGAATTGGTGTACTAATCCGAGTCTGTGTTCAGACTAAAGTGTCGGTCTGTACAACAACAATCCCAACCATATTTTGCGTGCGCGTACACGTGAGAGCGCTTGTTGGAGCAGGCATTGGACTCACCAAGACACATTTGGCCGACATCTGCGCGAGATTCCTAACTCTAAGGTCAGAGTATTTGCAAGCTGTCTCATGGGCCTGAGTGAAACCGTTGCAAACCTTTTCTGCCAGGTGGTCTACTCATACAGCTGAGTCATCAGACACCACTGAGTCATTGGGCCATTGTATAGTGGAGTCACGACCTTTATTGCTTGGTAGGGGCAACTGTGTAGCTACCTGTCAGGCGCACCTCTAAGCGCGACTTGCTGTCCAGCTGTAACCTGTATTCCAAGCGACATTGTTACTTCTGTGTCTCCCTGTGTTGCGTTTTATACTCGAGGTTAACACTAATGCTCTCAAGGGAAATTCAACCTATACCGCAAGCACCTGCTGTAAGTTGGGCCATAGCAACTTCAAGGCACACCGGAGTCTGCTCTTTGTCGGCTCAGTCTTGCCACGATCAGGGTGGCTTTAGTTTGGTGCCCCATCTACCCAGTACGTTGGATTGGACAGATTACACCGGGACTGCCTTGAAAACATATGGTATAGACGGCCTTGTTCGTAGCCCTATGGAGAAATGGAGTAGGGATACGTAAAGATTAATAAGAATACGTGGTCCTAGAAGTGCAAACTAGGGTTTAATGTTTGATGGGCCTGTTCAATAAACCACGCTCATCACCATAGTGCGCGCGAAGCGGAATGCGCAGCGTAAGTTGGGATCCAAGGTCGCGCGCAGCTGCACCGGCATGGGAAGGAAAAGGGCGGCTCGCTTCAACTTTGTTCCATACGAGAGAAGCCGGGTATTAAGCCCGGCAAACGAGTGGCATTGTAGCCAACGCACAATCGCGAATGTTTGCATTTAATTTCACTTAACACGCTGACCAGAGCGGACAAGAGACTACCGAGCTGTCAACAGGAAATAGCGACCTACTGCGTTTGCCGTCAAATTTATCGCTGCAATCGACCGACGCTATAGTCGAAATAGACCATCGGTAGCGCAACTCAGCACACCCCTTACTGATGTGGTTCTGTGTATATTAGGATCTTTTCCTACGATGTCGATGCCATGCCTTTTGTTAAGTCAAATGATTTTTCATTGTTCAACTTTCTGCTCCCGCATACGCATTTTCTCTGTTCCCAGTTCATAACATTAGAGTCTACTTCCATTCGTCCTTTAGAATTGGGAAAAACATCCGATGCGTGGTTTCGTAGCTCTTTTTGCACATGTTCGTTAAGCAAGAAAACGCATCTGCCTTATGCTGTGCTTGTCCAGCATTTGCCCTCAGGCCGATTAGTTTTAGCTTGCATTGTGTCGCAATGTTGATGACAGAAATTAATTCTTCGCATCGATCACAGTAGTTCGTCTTCTCGCCTGCTCAATAATTGCTTCATGTTGGCTATCCTTGGTCAGTTTCTAAGTTGAATATGTGGCTATCGCTCATTGTTTCGAATGGGAGGAACGTAGCTGTAGGCAGGCTAAGTCGTTTCACGCTTCAAATATTGTCTTACCAATATCGCGGTTGACGTATGCCTCACAGCTAAAAGATAACTTGTCCGTCGGGCACAATAAGATCTATGAGGCAGCTCCGTTCCCTAACAGCAGTAGGGTGGGAGGCTCTGATACCACGTGAATAAAGGTCTGTCGTCTACGATATCACGTCTCGTTGCGCGTGATGCAAAATCTGCGGTGCCGAGATGTTGCGTATTTCAGTTGCTATTTGCGATGAAAGGAATGCCGTCAGGGACTGCGTTAGAATTTAATTCCGCTTCAAGGCTATAAACTAGGCACCGGGATGCGGTGGATTCAATGTGTTGTTTAAAGCCACGTTTAAACGTAGACGAACAAGAACAATACGAAGATGAACAATGAACAATGAGCAATGATTTATCACGGGATAAAAGCAAGTGCATGACACGTCCCGTAGAATGGTTGAGGTGAATATGATGAATTCAAAATATATCTGGGTCATCCACCAAACGTCTGCCGAGATGAATAGTTTGGTACTTAACATCAGTGTAAAAATTAAAAGAATTATTGAGCATAAACGTTCCTAAAGACACTGGGGTGCAGTGATCGTTGATGTAAGGAGTGAGAAAAGTAAAATATGGTCACTCACCTAGGTCCATTTGATGCGTAAATCCTGTTGAAAAACATGCTTGGAGTAATCCACAATTGAGGAGTTTTGGTAACAAAATGCTGGGAGCTAAGAGCAACACCTAATCGTTTTTTTGAAAATATCCAAGGTAGGAGAGGATACAACAGTGTCTCGGAGTGCGTTCCAGGGTTGGCAAACCCGAAGAGAAAAGTAATTCCGTCGACACTCTAGACTGCTATATTGTTCCTTCAACTTTAAGCAGTTACCTCTGAGCTGCGTGTTGTGGCTAAGTTTCAGCAAATGGCGGCATACATGGTTGGGCTTACTCAGTATCTGATACGCTAATATGAGATCGCCGCGCAGACTTTGATAGCATCCGCTGAAAATTCCCAACAACTTCAGTCTTCGGTGGTAAGAGTGATAGCGCGGGCCCTTTACATTCTTTGTTGCTGTTCGTTGTGGTGGCTCTAACGCTTCTAGGTCGCGCTTCAACTAAGGTTGCTGAGCCTGGATTGCGTATTCAACTTGCGGGCACACGTAGGAATTGTGCATCATTGGGAAGATTGATGGGTCAAATCTCCCGAATGCTCTTAACAGCACGCCGACGTGTTGGTTGCGTTTTTTCGCAACTACCTCAGCCTGTTTTGAACAGTTGAGGTCGCTCTGTACGATCACGCCAAGGTCACGTTCCTGGGCGCTATTTTGTAATCCCTTTGTCCTAAGTAAATAGGTGTAGGTATGTCTATGGCGTAATTGTACTACGCGACATGCGTCTACGTTGAATGGTAGGTCGTTTTGAACTGACCAGTTCGACACTGTGTTAAGATTGCAATGGAGTCGTCCGTGGTCTTCCGGTCCTCTGATCCTTCGCCATATCTTGATATCATCAGCGAAAAATAAGAAATCGGAAGTAATTGATCTCGCCAAATCGTTAATGAACACCAAGAATAGACGAGGTCCAAGAACCGAGCCTTGTGGTACTCCACACGCCACATCGATTTCATCAGACAATGATTCTCGGACTCTCACCACTAGCCGTCGTTCTTGTAGAAAATTGCTAATCCAAGTCAGAATTGGGTCGCCAATGCCGTAATTCCGAAGCTTCTGAAGGAAAATGCCATGGTCTAAGCGATCAAACTGGCTCTTCAGTGGTTCAAGACATATTCCGCCCACAGATTGCCGTTAAAAAGTAAATCATAGGGAACCACCTGCAGCAGTACAACTAACTTCACGACTTCACCAAGACTTATGAAGCCACTCCAAGTAGGACTATTAAGGTCAGTTTGATGAATGTGACCAGTATAAATTTAGTTGAATTTCTTTCATAAGAGTATCGATTCATCAGTACTTGGACTTGCCATATCAAGCGCAGTAACCCCAAACTATGGCAAGGTACGAGATGCCAAGTCAAGAATGTACTTCATACACCCATGAAAGGTGAATTGTCAGTTGTAACACACACGCCCTATGAGTACCTCCAATAGAATCATTGAGTTTATACGCACTCACTCTGCAAACAAGTGTCTGGTGCTGGGAGACTTCAACCTCCCAGAGGTTTGTTGGGATGATCTATCTTGCAGTTTGGCTCTGGGATCGTTCGGTACAGAACTGTTGGACTTAACGCTGCAGGTACCACTACACCAGTTCGTGGATCTCCCCACTAGGTACATGAGAAATCAGCAGCAGTCCATTTTAGATGTTGTTTTTGCTAAGTCACTTGACTTTGTAAATGACATTGCTTACGACTCGCCTCTTGGCGCCAGTGATCACGTTTGCTTGTCTATCCAGTGTACCCTTATCAGGCCTTGCCAAGCTACTACCAGTTGGTATCCGAACATTTGGGCCGCGGACTTCCAAGCGATTCAGGATAAAGCTAGGTCATCGCCATGTGTGATATCTGAGACCGACACTGTGCACATAGCCTGGGAAAAACTTAAGGCTCACCTGGTCGACATTTCTGCACCTCACATCCCACTGGTAAAAAGAAGGGGATGGAGAGCGCAGCTTTCGTGGGTAGATTCAGCGGGGAAGGGCCTGCTAAAGAGGCGGTCTAGATGCTGGCGAGCGTACCGAACAGCTCCGTCGAACAGTACATTTGACAAGTATCGGTTGGTTCGAAAGGAGTGCAAGCTACATCTTAGGTTGGCCCGGCTTCAGTATGAAAAGGGCTTGGCTGATACTGCCTTGAAAAGTCCCAAGAAATTCTTTGCTTACGTTAAACGACGCTGTGGTGCAAACTCGCCCATACCACCATTGCTCCGAGAAGATAGGACCCATGCCTATAGCGACTGTGACCAGGCATGCGTGCTTGGTAAGCGGTACTCTATCGTGTTTGTCCGCGAAACAAATACGCCATGCAAAGAAGTAGCTTCAAGAGTCTCTGAGAACTGTTGTCTGGATGCAATTCCTGTAACTGAGTCCCAAGTTCTCCGGTTGCTAAGAGAGGTAAACCCAACTAAGGCTTCCGGGCCACATTCCGTTCATCCAAAATTGTTGCATGAATTGGCAGTGGAACTCAATGGACCTCTGACTTGTGTGTGTCAGAAGTCACACAACAGCTGTCTTACCTACCGAATGGAAGGAGACTGTTGTCTGCCCGATTTTCAAGTGCGGTGACAAAGACCTACCGGCTAATTACAGGCTTGTCAGCTTGACTATCGTGGTCGTTAAGTTACTTGAAAAATTAGTATAGTGGAGAACCATTTAATTATGTTTGACCTGCTTAGCATCGAGCAACATGGTTTTCGCAAAGGCTTTTCTTGTCAAACGAACTTGCTGATAGCTCGGGAGAACTGGGCTGAAGCCGTAGACAGTGGACATGCGATGGATGTGGTATTCATTGACTTCGCCAAGGCCTCTAACAATGTCCCCCATTCGCGACTCTCACTGAACTTGACGTCGTATGGAATATCTGGTCGCGCTCTCCAGTGAGCAGCAGCTTTTCTGGATGGACGGGAACAGTGTATTCGTGTGGGAAGCAGTCTTTCGTTTCGACAAGCTGTCCTTAGCGGCGTTCCGCAAGGCTCTGCCCTAGGTCCGATGCTGTTATCAGTCTACGGGAATGACTTGCCGAGGGAACTTGTAGTACCATAGCTCTTACTTGATGACCTAAAGCTCTGGAATATTGTTGATATCCCTGGAGGTCCTGTGGCTCTTCAAGGAGCACTGGGTAGACTCTGGGAATTGTCTGTCTTGTGGTTGCTGTCCATAAACCGGACAAAGTGTTCAGTACTGCGTATCGCAGTGTCTGATTCCTCTACAAGTTATGTGCTGGATGGGAGTGAACTTCCTCACGTGACTCATCAGGTTGATCTAGGTGTCATCCATTGTTCCACACTACACTCTGGAGACAACTGGAAGAAGGCGGCTAGTAAAGGGTTCCGCATGTTGTCGTTTATCCGTCGTTCTTTCGGGACCCTAACCGCTGATGTGTTTGTGAAGCTCTTCTCAGCGTTTGTGCTACCCGACCTAGAATATTGCGTCCAGGCCTATCCACCATGCCTTGTCTGGGACAAAATGGCACTAGAAAGGGTGTTGCGTGTCGGTACTAGGTTGGTCGAGGGATCACGAGGACAAACGTACCCCGAACGCCTACTTAGTTTGGGGATGCATTCAATGCACTATCGAAGGATTAGAGGGGAGGTAATCCTAATCTACGGTATTTTGACTGGGAAGGTTGGTCATGATTTGTCCTGGCTACGTAGTCCCGCTAGGTTATCTGGTCTCCGCGGGTATTGTTTGAAGATGGACAAACCGCGGTCCGATCGAGTTAGAGCGGAGACACGGTTATCGCGTCGACTCATGGAGCGCTGGGACTTACTATCAGAAAATGTTGGCAAGGAAGCTACGGTTAAGGGGTTTGAGGGTCAACTAGATGCTCTTCGGTGGCAACACAAAACCTTTCCTTCTTCCTGACTGATTCCCGTCTTCATACTTGGATTCTATTTTCCGTATTTTTCCTCACCATTGGTGTTATTCGCCTCTTTTACTTGATTTCCCTTACTCTTTACCTTCGATTTTATTCCTCTCTTACTTCACGTGACTGACATAGCAGGGACAGCTAAGGTAAGGAAGGTGGGCATTAAATTGGTGGACCAGGGTGTTTTTCGAGTGTTTTCGTTTTAGACCCATCAAGAAGTCGGAGCACCCCTATCAACTCCTGGAAGGACGACCCGCTCAAGAAGGAACACTTACGGGCTTCGTCCTATCGTTCCAGTCCCCCGTGAACTTGAAATTGAACTTGAATATCACCAGAAGAGGAGTGTAAAACAGTAGTTATTTAAAGGTTGACAGAGCTAATGTCAGGGAATTTCTTCGTCAACCAGTTCTTTGTTTTGAATAAATCTCGATCAGGCAAGAACGGGACAAATACGGTTCAACAGTGGCACCATAGGCTTGTGTACGGGTACTTATGTTTGTTAATAATGTTTATATACATTTGGTCGATGCCTGTTGACGGGGTGGTTAGCAACGACAAGTATTTTGGGAGCGGGCACTGTGCAGGAATTTACATCGCCATGCACAAAAGTCTTGGAAAAGTTTGGCCTTGAAATGAGCGGGTGTGAAAACGGGACCTTTTCAACTCAGACGGTACACATTTGGTAGGTAATCGAACACAGCACTAGAGAATTCAGAATCAAACGTAATCCGGCAGACCTCAGGAGTACTCACTTAATGGTCCCGCCAAGCTTGGATGACACCCTACAAACATTAGTGGTCAGAGGCAGTCAGGTTTTTAATGCATTCTATCCACCGGAGCCGCCCGCAATTTAAGTACAAGCGGTAAATGTATTGCCACATGCTACACTAGATAGGACCGATACGCTGTCTTATCGACAAGTGAACTTGAAAAAGTATGACTGAAGGTGCACGCAGTAACTCCACCAGCCGGTGGCTCGTCCGACGGAAGTGTTATAACTAGCTAGTAAGGGAAGCACCAATCAATCGGTGATGTATCGACCGTGCCCTACAACCTTATCCTAGTTTGAAGTTGAGATGAGAACAGAGAGGAGTGCAGTGTTGTGCGCTTGGCAAATCGGTATGTTTTTCATAACAGCTGGTTCCGACAATCAGAGGGTTACACTTCCCGCATAAGCCAGCTCCGTTGGTAGCCACCTGGTGGAATGCCTACTCAGATCACGAAACTGAAGGGAAAAAAGAGATGCTGCACTTCTGGAATGCCTTAGTTATTTTGTGGAATTTGTCATTTTCTAGTAGACCTACGGATGATTTCCAAAGTCCTGGCTTGGAGATTTGGAATGAACTAGAATACCTACTGCTATCACACAAGCATATAGTTAACCGAACCGGAGGCAGCCTACAGTGAACAATGAACAATGATATATCACGGGTAAAATGCGTGTTCTTGATAAGTCCCGTAGGATGGTTGGAGTAAAAATTAAAATTGGAGGGATAATCGAATAAGTAGATCGTTAGTTCAAGCGTCTACCGAGTTAAGTGCACTATTGCGTAACGATAGTTTGAAGGAGGAATAGGATGTGCACACGCAAAAATAGTATAGAGAACTGTACTAGTTCAGTAAGTGCGTGAGAAATAAAAATGGAAACGACAACGCGCATTCGTTTGTTTCTTCATTTGACAGATGTGACATTTTAATCCAGTTTAGCTACATCCAGGCTAATCACATGGACAATTCTGCATGTACCCTCACCGCCACGTTGCGGAGATGGCCGTTAAGCACATGGTTAGGTTTGCGTTATTTCGTCCTCCAAGTGGAACGGAATATATCAAGGAATGCAAGTTGGAAAGCGTTCCATTAAAAACTTTTTCGAAAAACATTAATGTAGAGGCAAGGATAACGTGAGTCGAAAGGGCATTCTAGGCAAGGGACACACGGAGGGAGAAAACATTACGTCGACAATCAACTTGACTGTAGTGCGTAGCGAGTTTGAGCTGATGACCTCAGGTTGGTATTTCGGCGCAGCTGCAACAGAATGTGATAAGGGTGAGTTCGGTTCGTCAATATTTAGTAAACCATGAATAGGTCTCCTCTCTGAGTTCGATATTCATCACTGTACAATCTCAGAGACTGTAGCCTGCGTTGATAGGAGAGGTGAAACAATCCTCTAACGAGTTTGGTCGCACTACGTTGTGGAGCTTCAAGTGCATCGACGTCGAGCCTGCGCCATGGACGCCAGGCGTGGATCGCATATTCCACTTGAGGCCTCACGTGTTCAACATTTGCGGAATGCATGAAGGCTCAAAATTGCCGAAAGCCCTCCGTAGGAGTCTAAGATTTTGACTGGCCCTTTTTGATGTCTTTTCAGCCTGTCTCGAGCAACCGAGATCGTACTGCACGATCAGCCCGAGGTCGTTTTCTTGGGAAGTATGTTGTAACTGCTGGTCCCCAAGTCGATATTCATAGATAAGCTGATGGCGTATGCCTACGAATTGGCACTTGGTCACCTTGAACTTGAGCCGGTTGTCGGATGACCAGGCATAAGCCCTGTCGAGATGGCTCTGCAATGCCATGTGATCATCCGATGTTCTGAAATCATGCCAAATTTTGATATCATCTGCAAATATAGGAGGTTCGACTACAGTACACTGGCAAGGTCGTTAATGAATGTGAGGGATAAACGTGGCCCCAATATCTATCCATGAGGCACGCCACATTGGACGTCAATTGGGTCGGAGATGGAGCTGCGGAATCTCACACTCAGCCGACATTGAGCGAGAAAGTTGCCGATCCAACCGAATATTGGGTCACTGATTCCATAGCTTGTGAAGGAGAATGTGGTGCGCCTGGCTAGCGAACACTTTGGAGAAATCCAGCTACTCTGGCGTTGATTGATTCTGTCCAGCATGCTCCAGCTAGCAGCAAGTTTGTAGTGCAGGATCGATTTCGGCAGAACCCGTGTTGATGTGACACTAGGATGTTGTTGCTCTCAAGATATCCCTTGAGCGCCTCTGTAATTATAAGTTCCATTACCTTGGATAAAACTGGGAGCAGAGTGATTGGACGGCAATTCGAGGGCTCCGCACGATTACCACTATTTTGAATAGAAGTAACTAGTTCATGTCTCCACAGCGATCGCCTGGATCATCGAATCCTGCTCATTAAACTCCAACAGTACGGTATCGGAGACCCGTTGTTAGGATGGATCGGTAACTTTCTCTCTGAAGGACAGTTAGAAGTTAGAGTTCGATCATCCTTTTCCGATCCGATTCGAGTGGGATGCGGTGGACCACAGGGTTCGGTACTTGGGCCTCGTTTGTTCCTGCTTTTCATTAACGATCTAGTAAGAGTTCTTACGTCGAAATTCTTACTCTTCGCGGACGACCTCAAGGTTTGGCGGGCGATAAAACTATCGGACGACAATGAAGTCCTACAGCGTGACTTGAATGAGGCCTGGAATTGGTCGGTGAGAAACGCCCTGCCGTTTAATGCGAACAAATGTCGCGTTGTTCATATCCGCCATCGACAAGTCCACGTCTACAAGCTTGGGGCACACGATCTGAAGACCACCACTCAGGAACGCGACTTGGGTGTGCTGGTACAGGAAGACCTCGGGTGTTCCAAACAGTCAGATTCCGCTTCTAAAAGGGGCAACCAGCATGTTGGACTCCTGCGAAGAGCATTCGGAATTTTGGATCCAGCCATCTTCTCTTTGATGCTGAATGCCTACGTGCGTTCTCACGTCGAATATGCAATCCAGGCCTGGCAACCCTGGCCAAAACGTGACCTTGCAGCGCTTGAGACCCCATAGCGTCGAGCAACGAAAATCCCCAAGGGCTTGCGCCACACTCCTTACCAGGAACGACTGGAGATACTCGGAGTGTTCAGCGGACGGTACCGGCGACTTCGTGGAGACCTCATACTAGTGTACCAGATATTGAACGATCCCAGTCACGTATGCCGCCACCTCTTGAAGCTCAGCCCGAACACTAACCTTCGCGGTAACAGTTTAAAGCTGAGCCAACAGTACAGTCGTCTAGACTGTCGGAGAACTTATTTCTCCCTCCGGGTCTGCGGGCCCTGGAACGCCCTTCCAAACTCAGTTGTTTGTGCCCCCACATTAGATACGTTTAAAAAACGATTGGACGTCGCTCTGAGCCCATGCGCTTTGTTTTATGAACGAAAACGCTTGTATATATTTAGGCTGACCAGCCTCTTTGGATTTATACCCCAAATTCACGGTCGTAAATCTGTGCGAACCGGTGAGTACTCCATTTTTATTTGCTACCATCACCAACGATACCAGTTTCTTAGCCAGTTTTGCGTCGTACCACTTTATCCCCCTAAAACTGTTATACTTCTACCTTTTATCTCACTGACGCTCCTTACTTCAATCACATGTGATTTGCCAATCTGTTAGTATTTCTATTGTCAACCTGCGGGACTCGTTAAGTGTATGCTTTTTTACCTGTCATATACCATTGTTCATTGTTCCATTGAACCTGTATTTCGTCGAGACAGCGTTGACAAAACAGAACTAACCGTTCGGCAAGATTCATGGCCGCTGTCTTCAAGGCCTTCGGTTTGATGTCGTCCACACCAGGTGAGCTGTGCACGCGCAATGACATTAGCGATTTCATCATATTGGCCGCCGTGAACGATACGTGGTGTAACCCTGGTAACGATGGGAGCTGTGTTAAAAGCGGTTGAAATGATGATTCACTTCGGAAAGTATGGATGAAGTGTTAGCGAAGCACGTTGGCTGCATCTTGTGCGGTTTGAGCAAGACCATCTGTTGTATGAAAAACCGTGATCCCGCGCTTCACTCTGCGGAGCTCGTTGACGTGTTTACACAGCAATTTGTGATTTGTGCTGCATTTTGATGCTAAGTTCTCTTGTTGCTGGAGTTTGTCTTCGTGGAGTAATTTGACGCTGTGGTTTCGCTGGGTTGTGTAAGCTCTCCAGGTCAGGTTAGTTGGACAGGCTTTGTAAGCGCGCCAGGCTGAATCCCTTAAGGCCATGCATTTTCTAGTACGGCTCCTCAGGAACGAATTCACCTGCTTTAGGCGAAGGACCTTACATTCTGACGCATTTGCCACTAGCTCAGCGAATTTTGCGACGAACAACATCCATGCGACATCGGGAGGCTTCTTGACCAGGAAGGACCAGTCGGTTTCTTGAACGAAGTTGGACTGTATGGCGTAATGTGTAAGGACATAGGTTTCCTCGTTGTGCTCACTGATGTACTCCGAGTAACAGATGTAACGCAAGAGCAACCTCGCGTGATCGTTGCGACCAAGTGGTGCATCTATGCTCACTGTGTCGACCATTAGTTCCTAGTTGGAGAGCACAAGGTTCAAAACAGAGGGTGTGTCACTCGTTCGTAATCACATGGGAGAGGTGACATGATTGTACAGAGGTACATCGTCGATCACCTATTGCAAATCAGCCTTAAGATGTTCGCTGTGCGATGCTGGAACTTCGATTGCTTGCAGGTTGAAGTCCCCCATCAGAAGGACGTGACTGTATGGTCGTGACAGAACTCGTTTCATCACAGAAGCTTGGCATTGATCCATTTCCAAGGTGGACATTGGAGGGCGGTAAACTATTGCTAATAAACACACATCACCACGTCTTAAATGCATACGACAACAAAGAGAATCGACGACTTCCGTTTCTGCGTCCTCAATGACCTCGATCGTTTCGTATGGAACTCATGCCGGGTATTGCAATCTCAGCATCCGTGATCACCGTGTTCAGCCATGCTTCGGTGACTATAACTAGGTCCTAAGGAGTGGAGACCTGACGAATACGAACTTCAGTTAGCTCGCTGAGAAGACCTTGTGCAGTGATATACTGGCAGTTGATGGCATCGGTGGTCAGAAGCCTGTTTGTGAATACTGCTTTCCGGTGAGGTTCTATGCCGACACTTGCGAAGTCGGCTGCCGGTTGTATATTTTAGGACTGATGACACAGGCCCTAGGGCCAGTTCAGGTTGTTGTATAGAGCTCTCAGCGCCAACAAGAGGGTGACCATCTGGTCCTCCTTCAGCTGTCGGTGTTTCGGTATTTTTCCGTTCTGAACTGGCGGATGACAAAATTGTATTGGTAAGTTGCTTGCTTAGTGTTACATTGTCTAGCTGTGGCACGGTGACTATCACCTTTATACGTATTTCGGATAGCAGCATTTTACACATTTTATGCAACATTTTGATCACATGTTCTACCATCAGTTCGGAG
>CALYDF020006684.1:0-13169 GCA_944474145.2 Dicrocoelium dendriticum
TGTTTTGTCCTTTTCAAACCCCCTTGGCAATACTACAAATTTTGAAAAGATAAATGGCTTCCCTAGAGTAAACTATTACACAGAAATCTGAATTTTACAGCTTTGTAATATACATCTACAAAGCATACTCCTGGTTGAGCTAACATTTGTCTCATCAGTCTTAAAATTGGAAACATTCACCATCTGTTTACTTTGCACCAACCTGGTTGTTCTGGGTCTATGATTCCAGTTTATTTAAACCAACGCTCTGATTGTCTTGGGGATAATGTAAAAACACAGACACTCTAGGTCTCCGGTTTCGTAATGTTTGGTAGTACAAAACATTTTGTGGCTTTGTAACCTTTGAATTTGTGCGGCAGTTAATCTGGTGGTAATTGTGTCGCAAGGTTTTCGACATTAAGTTCGTCACAAATGGTACAAGTTCTGTTTGTAGGATAATTCCCTACAATTTGCAGTTAACATTCCTGGATATGTAATTTTATCCATTCGAAACAAAGTTAATCCGCTCAGTTCTACAACCATAACGAGTACGCCACTTTTTTCTTTTTAGTGGTACCTTTGGACTGTGGCTGATGCATCGCAATCGTCAATAACATTATTCTACAACGCACTCTTCGTTGCACATCGTGAGACTGTCGGAGTCCCTCATTCAGTAAGGCAGACGTTATTGAAAGGTTTATTGTAACAGAGATAGGAGAAATAACCCAACAAATGTCCCTGAAGTTTGATCAGACGTCTTGTTGTGACATTCCCGAAGCAATAAAATCGTTCAGTGACAAAGAAGGCTGTCTGAGATGGGCCAAGTTAGAAACATATCAACTTATTTTGATTGTTCATTATAGATGTCTGCTTAACACATCCTCAGGGATTTATGGATTGCTTCTAGGAAAGATGAACTAAGGATAACGTTACACCATTTTTCCAGCACGAAGTAAATGAATTTTGTATATGGTATCAAATAAGTAATACTAGTGATAATCTCGGAAAGGATTTACTCTATCCCGTTCATTGAAGTATGCAATTGGACTGACAGCTTTGTTAAGAACAAACAGTAAACATCTGACAAGCGTTTACACTTGGAAGAACAGAATGACTGCATTTGTATAAAGCAGGCAGGCTTAAACAAACAGAATCCACAGTTGAGTTGCGGATTACTACACTTGTTAACTATAGTTCATTTTTCCACAGCTACATCATAGACAAGACAGCTAGACTAACTGCATCAGAACAAGTCAATTGTGGCTGACAGGTGTTTGATTCGTCAATCCCTTGTCAATGATGATGGTTAATGCATTACCGGAGTACGCAATCCAAATATGTGACCTGACACGTAGTAGAAATCGAAACGATGCGCACTTTTATACCGTATAAGAATGATATTGGAAAACAAACTCAGCTATTGGAATTGGCACGTAGTAACGTGGACATGTCAAGGCCTTAAAAACAACCCGGGAACAACCATCTACTGTTTTCCAGCTACACAGTTGCATCGGCTTTCACCAAAATGAGACAATTAGTGCATGCAGAGAGAGCACATTTCGCAATTTTAACGGTTTATATACTTCACAGAATGTGAGAAAAATTCAGATTTTCTTGGAGCAATTGAGCACTTTAAAGTCATGGGTGATGATTTGGCAGCGTTCGTATCCGGAATTTGCCTGTCACTGTGACGTCCATGGGGACAGTCACAGGACGCCTGAGCCTACAAAGGGGACCATGGGTGGCTTGCGCTGCACCACCCGAAGTTCCACCCACACACCCCATATCCGGTGTAAACCCGAAGGAATAAGACCGGGAGGCATGCGGATAGGACATGGGTGATGGTATACGCGTGTAAAAACCACTTGTTTACACGGCTGACATTTGAGCCCTGCGAAACAACGGCATGGTGCTAAATGTGGGATACCTCAAGTCATCTGCTTATGGAACGAGAAAGGATGGGAACGACGGTATTCATTTACATCGAACAGATGGGCACTGGTGAATTAATACTTTGAAAGTACCTAATCTATTGGAAAGAACTGATAACTGGGATTCTGAAAACGTCCATGCTTGATAGCGGCGTGGATTCTATATTAAGGCGCCCCTATTGTTAGTCTGTGGTTTTTTCTTTATGAAGGGAGAAATTCGACCAGTGCATAGGAAATAAGATAAGCTCAGCGCTCAGGTACAACGGGGTAAACGGCATCGTCGTTTTATCAGTTTAAATGATACGTTCAGTTTTGTCACATCTGTGTTCCTCAACTATTGAATTCTGGCAGAACTTAGCGGAAACACGCAAATATACCGGTTTATGTGCCTAGCCGTATTCTGATACCCTTGCCATAAATTTCAAAAGAGAAATCTGGACGATTGTAGAATATATCAACAAACAGATGTCACAAACTTAGACAGCGGCCATTATTCAAAGCCCGGTCTTAATCGAAGCAATGTCCCTCAACAATTTCGGGTGTCAGAAATAACGTTTCTTATGAATTCGAAATTTCTGCTAGACAATGCCAGTCAGATAGTATAACTGGTCTATCAGGAAAGCTCGTCGTTTGGCGTATGGTTACAAAAGACCGTATGTCTAAGAAAAAGCCAGAGTATGCAATCTTTTATCTGCTCCACACCAAAAGATAACAAGAGGAAAAACTGCCTTCGTCTGCAACTCCCCTTCCTATTCTCATTCCGCAGGTCCAAATCAAATATTTAATGGCTCCACTGATTGAAATGTGGTGTCAATTCACTATAACAGGGATTAGGTACATTTACAATTCAAATATTAGTGCGTCGACGTAGTCACTTCTAACGGACGGTAAATTGTTGAAGGCCGGTTTTCCTGCGGACTTGTAGATCACCAAAATTTGGCACAGCGATTTTTACGTTTTTGGTTTGTATACCTACTAAGTTCCCCTAGGAATCCTTGCATATTTCCTTTCCAGAACAGAGGATGATTCTCGTATAGAGATCACTGACCATCCGGTTGGTCATGCACGGTCACCCAACTTGTTAGAACAAAACAAAGTGCCGGCTGAAGACGGGGTTTTCCTCATTAAAAGCAAGGTTGCCGGCTTTGCGTAGCTCGAACACTACGGAGTTTTAGTGGTAGAGGTAGGTGACATTTTGTAATGCGGTCGTGAACGTCATTTGTAAAACTAAAGCTCTAAAGCAGCTTTTGTATTTGTTAGATTCCTCAGATGACAAATGCGAAGTTTAGGTTGAAAAACCGAATGTTTCGTTGGTCATCTGTACTAGACTAACTAAAATTCCTGACACGAGCAGTACATTGTACGCGGATTAGCGGTATTCCAAATGGGTTACACTCATATTTTGAAGGAATCCTCGGTATCAACCGGGATCTTTGACTTTTATGTTGTTTGCACAGCTGAGTGAGGTTTGGTAAAAACTTACTTCTGAAACTAATGCAGAAATGAAACATATAGCTGCGAATAACCTGCACCTATTAGCTAGGTTTCACTTCAAATGTTGGAAAGAGTGGGGCAAACAAACAGCTGACCGTTCTCGGTCAAACCCGAAAATATAAGCTGCGACTGGATTTGATTAACACAAACTGCATGTAATTTTGATTTAGTGATATTTGAGAGCTTTTGTTGGTAACCTAATATTGAGCTTTGAAATACCAGGTATTTTTAGCGGATCTCAGTGACTTGACGAGCAAGACGTCGGCCGCCAATTATTACGTTGTTAGCTTAATTCCGATCTGCGATCATCTCCACTTAAGGAGCCCAAAAGCGTGTGGAACTGGTCATAGAATGCAGTATTGACAACTTAACAGGAATGCAGAAAAACTCAGACGAGTCGTTTTTCAACAAATATGCGTAATACTAACTCTCATAGCTAAACCATGGCCCTATGGCATTCCAAATGTTACTGGCCTTGATAACCAATAGCAGATAATTACTCAGATCAAGTAGGGATGTTTTCAGCTCTGTTAGTCAACATGTAGCGGAGCATCGTCAGCCGCAGCGAAATCTCTGGGATATCTCTCACTTCGTTTGGCGACTGTGACACACCAAATTCCACTGTGCATATTTTTTCTTCCTTATCATTGTTTTGAAGTAGTGATTTGGAGGTTAAGAAATAGTCTGCTGCGAAATGAAAGTGTAAGTTACTACACCGGCAAAAAACATACACTTATCCGCGTTTAGAACTCCGAAAGATCCAATCTATGACACCGATAATTGATAAATGCAAGTTACAGCTAGTGCGTTTTTCATTACGGCTTGTTTTCAGAGAACAGCGATGATCACTTGCACTAAAAAATAAGTGCTATGGGCGTATCCTTAGGCTAGCTAGACGTACTGATAGTCATGGTGAAGATTTCTAAACCAAACGAGGCACTGTACCTCTTGGGGTTATGCTCAATGTGGACAGTTTTAAAGTAGACAACCAAGCCCCTTGGATGCACACGAGGTTCTTATAACAACATTATATAAATGGGGCAAGTTGAAGAGTTACACAACGCGATAGTGGTTACAAACTTTAAAATACGATGTGAAGTTGGCCTCCAAATTCTTGAAATGTAAATATCAAAACGGAGAAGACAGCTTTAGTTTGTAATCTGTATCCATTCTTTTCCTGGTCTTAAACCGCTTGAATTAAGTTTTAAACAGTACCTGATCAATGTCTGAGCATCACTGCTGGGAAACACTGAAGATCCATTTTCCTCCTATTTTAAGCGTATACTTGTTGATTAGCTGAAGAATCTCGTGGTGGGTGATAGTTTAATTATGGTTTCTGGAACGGCTCTCCAATAAGTGGTACACTAACAAAAATATCATAGGATCAGCACAAATGTTGGGCTCCGTCCATAGCTTGCGTTATGCTGCACCATTCTAGTAAATGTTTAAACTAATGTTTTCTCTAAGTTGCTGCAAAGATGTCACATAAACAAACACGCTTAGCCAACGTGCTCCGCCATTTAACTTACATCAGCAAGGCGAGTGCAGGGCTGTGAACATTCTTGTGCTCAGCATCATGACAGCTTACACGTCATCCGGTGGCGCCTTTCAGTCAGGCTTATTCAGGTGCTGCTTGTGATAAACAGCAGATTTACAACGAAAGCAAAGGCTCGTCGGATTTTGAACTATAGCAAGGGTTCATATCCAGTGTAGAGCCCAGACCATAAAACGAATTGGGCTTTCATGGAGAAAATATTAACGCGTTGTTTATTGTCGCGTGAAATCGCCAGGGATTACGAAACAATACCAATGGATACCGGCAAAACTGTTCAGTCATCTGCAACAACAGTATATTTCGAACCGGGATCAGAATGGGGTCCTTTGGGTAATTTATTGTAACTCCATGGCAGTGTTTTTAACCACAGTCGGGCATTAAAGTAGTTGGATCAAATTGGTACTACGAGCAATTATATAAAAAACTTAAGCAAAGGTATTCAATTAACCTGGTTCTTCCATCTTCTAAATATGTACGTTGCAGTGATCAGCTAAACAGATCCTTTTGTCAGGAATTCGTCACGCGAGAGAAGTGCTGGTTACTGACCAACGAAAAGCGTGTCCATTAGATTTGCTCTTTAGGTGACACACCAAATACGGCTACTTCATTGGGCAGACAGGAGTCTAATGGGAATCAGCTACTCTTGATGTCGGATACAATGTGATATCTATGTTACATTGCGTGATCTACAAAACGAAATCCGCCACCTTTTTCACACACCATGAATGAATTATTAGTTCTGCCGACTGAAAAATGGGGTTCCAATACTCGCTTTGCTGAAGGATTACAGCAGACGCAGGGGGTACGAAAAAGGATGGAAAGAATGGAAAAACCTGCGAAGTGCGTGTTTTGTGCAAAGTAATGTTGTGTCGGTTACTTTCATCAAGTGTGGACGGCATTTTACGGAGGAAATTGCTGAAGCTCATCAAATCCCTATCGGATTTTCGGAGAGTTGTTTACACAAGAGAAGGAAAACAACTATAAACAAGAAACAAACAAAACAGTTAGATAGACGATAGAAATATTTGCCATGTGAATCCTTCACATGTGGTCTTATGCAATCCAACATCTCTCCTCCTTTAGTTCTTCCCGAAAAACCGGTGTAGGTTGAGGCGCTTTGGGTTTCTGAATGAGCTCAAAGTTCACGCTGGTTGTACGATATGGTGGAAGGCGTCTAGTGCATGTTCGACTTGTTCTTACAAAACAACTAAGATTGGGGCTAAAATAACAACTTATAAGAGAGAAATCCAAGCGTAACACACACAGCGAAGAATTTTCTCATTTATTTCAGTCGCAGGTATTGTTTCGTCATTTTGAAACGGTGGATTTTCAGTCTATGGTTATGACTGACTTTAATAGATAATCGCACGAATGAATACGGCTGCTGAAAATGTGATAAATCATAGGAAAGTCACCACGCAAATGATGATATTATTGTCCGAAAGCTCCCGGAATACGCAGTAGCTGTTCGTGTATAAAGTGGCATATATATATAATATTTATATATATATATATATGAGTTTTTGCATGTCTCGAATTTGTAGCCTACGAGACAGCTAGACCCCGCTTATACCGTGGCTGTCCCATTCGACACGCATATTCCACATGAACGCGCGTACATGAGAACAGATCTATAGAAAAGTCACTACATCTAAGTAGCCGAAATCTATGCACGAAATCACAACTCGTCCCACAGCATTCGTTTTCTTACAATGTTTAAAGTAATTATAAAGGGCATTTCATGTGTTGACCAAAATAGACGAGTCGGAGTGAACTAATTCTCCTCTACGTTCTGTGCATTTTTATGCTACTTCCGACTCTGCTGGGTGAGCAGATTCTCCTTAGAGCATGAAAATGGGATCGTTTGGACGAGAAGAATGCAGGAGATTCTGGTCACCCAGCCTATAGGTCTGAAACATACGGTATCGTAGTGTGAGCACACTCAACATTTGGCTACATTAACTTGGATATAATTGCGGATTGACCATCATTAATGCTGTCGAGGTCGTTCCGAAGCTGGATGCTATCATTAGCGAATTTAACGCCTTCAAGCGTTGAAGTCATCGGAATAAGTTAAACAGCATAAAGTGAATGAGCTCACCAGATCGTTAGTAAAGATCGGGAATCTTTGGTATATCACATTAGACTTGGAGAGTGTCTGACAAAGGAACTCGTATGTTAATTTCAAAAAGCATATACAAAAGTAAGTTATGGAATCCACGAAGCAGCGAATCACTAATGCCGGATCTTTGAAGCATGGCTAGAGGGATGCACGCATGCAACCGGTCGGATGCCTTGGAGAAGTCGAATCATACACCCACATCCGCTGGCTATGTTCAACTGTCCAGTAGTAACAATAGACTGTAGTGCACGGTCGATTGGGGCAGTAGCCACGACGTTCTTACGTGATGTAATCGTATTAGTCCAGGTAAGGCATGGCAGCGTCCACAATGTTAGCCACCGAAAGTTTCGAAAAAATCCAATGAATAGTTACTAGACGGTAGTCAGCTGGGTTGGAACGACAGCCTCCTTTGTAAGTTGGAGTTCTTATTCCATGTTCCTATGTTGTAGGAACTTGCCATTTACGTCAACTCATTGCTAGAAGAATGGCGCCAGATTTTCAGCTAATTTCTTAGGTTCTACTGCAACTGAACTCGGACGATGATCACGAAATCCAGGTGAGGTGTGTGGGCCCATACATCACAGCGTTCTGTTCACAATCACTACAGTAGAGTACACATGACGATGCACATGGACTGTATACAGAATACAAAGCTTTGCTTCACAAGTCAAGTTGCGTAGTCTGGTGGGATTATCGAAAACGTGCGCAAAAATCAGGTAGACAATTTACTAGCAAAAGAAGGACTTATCATTTGTTATGTTGTAGTACTGCACTCCGCAGGGTTTCATTGCAGTAACAGGTGTCAGCTCATGTATTCAAGGTATATACCAGGTGTAGAATAGAGAGATAGTGTTAAGTAACCAAATGTAACTGGAAGTGTGAGCCATCCCACTGCTTTTTCAAAAATTGGGTACTGTCGGTGAAGAAACGATCGATTCAGAGAGAGCCTTCCGCAACTGACACATGTGGAGAGAAAGAGACATTTCTGCTGCATCCCAGATGGCTAAACTGTTCTGCGAGTTTCAGTGAACAACCTATCAGGTTTGTATTGTTGCTGCGTTGCAGTAAGGAGGGGCCCGCATGAGGTGGATCTTACGGAGTCAAATAGGCGTTTATCAGTTCGTCTTGTAATCCACGATACTGCTGGTAGCATAATTTCGAAAATTACACGCTGTGCAGATATTGAATAGCACGCACTGTAACAACGTACTTGGCTTTCCGACATTGAGGTTGCACTATTGCAGTGAGGTCGTGATCCAAACATGGATGCCAAGCTTGAGTACTGCGTTCGACATTTGGGGGAATATAAGCACTGAGCATCTGTCGGAAAATAGAGATGTCTGTTTGCCCGAATACCCGTCACAACATCCAGATGTGTGTTAGTTACCAGCCGACAATGTATTATCGAACTGTTTTGAGTAGATCACGTTTGACGGAAATTCGCTGACAATTGCATTCTGAGCCTGGATGCGTAGTTATTCTGGTGTCGTATGAAAGTACCCTGCATTTACTCACGTTGAATTGTAGTATATTTTTGATTGACCACTGATGTTACGTGTCTGGGTCACTCTAAAGAAGATGCCGGTCGGCATTTACCTGAATCCTGCTCCAAATCTTGTCATCAGTAGCTAGTAGGAAATCTGACGCGGATGCATAGGCGTGGTGAAGTATAAATACCAAAATATTCGTGGAGTTAGACTTGAGCCTTGATGCATACCACATCAGACTTGTGTGGGTCTGAATAAAGAGCTCCAAACTCTGAACACTCTCGACGGAAGCCGTATTGCTCGGGCGTAATAATACTACTGTTTTCCAGATAGCACACCAGCGTATCCGTTTTGGACGATAAAGGCACAAGCGATACAGAGCGGTAATGGTACCATACATTTCAATCGGTCAGTATATCACGGAACACGTTGAAAATTTGGTGCATTCTGTTTCGGCAGAGCATTCTTCCACTGGATTTATTATGACCTTTGTTAATTCACTGCAATTGCACATCTTACCATTCCCTTCGAAGAGGAAATGGTGGTTGCCTGTGCTGCCATTGAGATAGATAGACCGAAACGGCTAGTATTTCGAGCGCCATAGGCCCAACCACACGACACACAACCAGCTAGGCACTGGTGCTAGGACGCACTTGGAATAACAGGGAACTACGAAACAATATTGCGGCATCCTGAGCTCGGTCAACTATTCGTCCACGCTGGTCAGACAGCGACATTGCTTACTGCTTAAATGCAATGCGCAAATGGAGGAGCTGACTTCGTCTCAAAAGAGCGGATTACTTCCATGTCAGAAATCTCCCCTCAGCACGGTTAAGATGATGACCAGAAAATAAACAGGAAAAGTGATACCAGAGTGCAACCAAAGTGCGGTAAACATGAAGCTAGTACGGATAAAAATGCCAATGAAGAACGAGTCGAGTAGGATGTTCAGAGCGCGAACCGAATTATACAATGTGTAGGTGTCATCAAGTTACGTGCTATTGATGAGGCAGTGAGAAGATTTTTACCACCAGGAGAGAAGCGGATGCATGCGCTACACGGAAACATGTTGATAGTGGCAAGGTGGGAATTAAATGTCAGCGTACGAAACCTGCGGTTTTGGTATCTGTAGTTTTCTGACCTCCAGGAAAATTTTAACTGTAACTACTTCCCACATTGTTTTATATGCCAAAATTAAATTCCAAGTGCACACAACCCTTTTGCAGCGAAGCGTTTGGCCTCTGGGGGCCAGCCCTGTTCCCTACACCTTCTTTATATGTTGACAGTGGAGGATGCGCGATACCGCCAAATCCCAATAGAACGGAACGGCGGTCTGGCGGTTTTCTGGATGTGTGGTGGCTGTCTGCCTGAGTCTAAAAGAGAAAAATCTTCACAAAAACCCAATAAAATCCCTACTACTTTGAACTGACGCAATTAGTTTTGATTAGTTGTCTTCATCTTAACCAACCAACGGGATTTTGTGAGTATCTGTGTTTACCAGGGCTAATTCACCGTTTCTTGTTCTTTGTTCAACAAGAGTTTAAGCAGCTCTGTGGTTCTGCAAGTCATTGTCTACTTTACTACAATGCAGTGTGTAGCTAAAGAACCAATTGCTCCCTTAGACCACTTGGTGAAATCGACCCAAGTAGTAGAAATGTTAGTTGTCATATAAATTCCGTGGTGATTAAAACAAGGCTGTTCTACTCCGATCTGAACTGGATGCAAAAAGCGCATGGTGCAAACAGTAGTGGTGAATAAACTCGTGTTAATTGATAGTATTTCAATGTAGCTGAAAAATTAATAAATTGCCAAATGATGGTGCTGGTAAAATACAACGCCTATAACTGACTGGATGCGACGAAGCAGCTCATTTCTCTAATGCAAGTTTTGCTGATTTCTAGGTAGCCGACCATAACTTCACAGCCCAATTATTTTTTCGACGTATTTCTTTAACAAGCCATTCTGTCTATCTAATCGTGATGTATTTTGTGAAGTTCTGATGGTCTTAGTTCTAGTGTGCGAGTTTCGCGGTGCATAGAATACTTTCCATCGAGCTGGACAATGGTAGTTCGCTCTCGAATTCATTATGACAGGGGTTATTCAGTCACAAGTAAGCTCCTCGGAAAAAGCTGAAAAGTTGCACGCGTTCTGTGAGCCAATAATGTGTGAACCCGACAGTTGATAATCAGCTTGTTTGTCAAATATAAGGAACACAAAGCCAAAAAGTGTACAGAATACCCGGCTGTGCTTCCGTGTAGGATCTTCGGTTTCTGGATTCATTGTTTACCATCACCTATATAGCCGGATTGGTGCTTATAGGTTTGTTCTTAGGGTGGCTGATACTGAGTCTACTGGGATCGAATGATATGTTAAATCTACGATTGTCCATGTGCAAATGTCCCCACACACACATTCACACAATTAACGGTGGTTTCTTCGCTATAGCTTCCATGTCAGATATCATTGCGTCTGTCCGAAAAAAACCACTGAAGTGTACAATCCGGACAAATCAATAGTGTACACCGCTTGCATTCATTAGGAATCGAACTCATGGCTAATCGAAACGGTCGACCTACACAACTATCTAACAGATTATGCCAACAGACCAAAGGTATCGGTGGCACGCCTACATCGCGAACTCACAATACCAGAGCTCACAGGTAATTTATTACGGTCTGCAATATCAGTTGTGCACTAGTGGCTTAATCTGCTCTATTCCGGTGCCTACGGGTTGAATTACGTATGGAATTGAAGGGGAACGCATTAGTGATGACACCAATAGAAAGAAACCGCAGTTTGGTGACTGAAAAATTCTTTGGATGTCTGCTACAGAAATTACTGTAAATAACCGTCCCAAAAGGTTATTACAATGGCCTAACCTAAAAGTAACACGTATATTTTTATTACTGTGTGTCCTTGAGAAATGAGCACAAATGTGTGAGCGCTTATAAAAGCCGAAGCTACTGGTTGGCTTTTAAAAGTAACCCTAGCTATCAGAACGAGTTGTGACAGCTGTATATTAATCCATCTGCTTAGGATACCGTCCTAGTGATCAGAATGACGGAAACGGACTTCAAAGTTAATCGATACCATAACGGAGATTGCGTTTCGCAATCCAAAGCGCTCAGCTTGGCGTTCCAAAACCCGAAGATCAACAACTGTTTCTGGATGGAAAACGTTTGAATGGCGCATCAGGGAATATAGAGGCCCACATTTTCCATCATTAATATTATATAAAGAAACGGTAATCCGCCCATTTCACAAAACGTGCTAACGTCTAACTACCAATTATAGTTTGGAAAATAAATTAGCGGATGCCCCAATTTCAACAGTTAATAAGATAGCTGCTCCAAACTGGCATATATGTGCTCAATTTTTCGTAATCGAACCCCTGCTTGACGAGTTATTGAATTCCTGCTCCAAGTCCAAACTGATGGCCTGTGTTTTAAATTTTCATTGCATTACGAACTTTTGTTTTAATTTTACCCGGTAGGATGTTTTGATTGAGGTGTAAACTTAAACATTTCCGGAATTTTATCAGATAAGGTTCGTTTACTCAAACCCAGGTGTAAAGAAGGAAACTCTTTTTTTTCACTCATCCTAGGTTGACTAATTATTGGTTGAAACACAACACAAACTAGTTCTTAGTTTGTCAGGTACACTATGTCCTGAAACGCATGGCGTTATGTTTATCAACCTATGATGCTTTAGTTTCGATGAGGTTTACTGGTCTGTGCCCGAATTCTGCTCTTATTTGTCATTGATGGTGATCTATATGAGCAGAGGACTAAAGAGTGAAATTGCCTCGAACGAATGCGGGCTGCAGGTAGCACAAATGCTGAGGTCATCACTTCTTACAACACCGTCAATATCAAATTGTGAGACGCTAGCGCTGTTTTCTGTGCCATTCATCATCCTCTTTGCGTGCAGCCGATGAGGTCAGATGAGCTAGCATACAGTTCAGAGCTTCGGAAGTTGTATTGGAAGATGGAACGCAACTACGGCTCGGGTGTTTTCCAATTCACTCAACATCTAGATCCTTAACATAGTGTATTCTCCTTTGAATCACTATTCTTACTGGATACACAAAATAACAAAAATGACCATACATTTTTGCTGATGCTTTGTTTTGTACCGCATGACAGTCTATATAATTCAAGCCTGTGGAACACGTGCGCACTGATATAAGTATGACTTCATAATTATGCAAACTAAAACTTTTGTAGCGTTTTGCCAATTCCTATTTCTGCTGTACAACTATATCTGTGTCTCGCAATAATGACTACGCTTTGTACGCAGTGTTAATCTTGGCGTCTTTCTCTTGGTCAATTTCAGAGGATGTACACATTTTTAGCAAGGTTTGTAGGCTCAACCTTTCATAGAAAATCACTTTCGAGTTGACCACGTGTCAAAATAGCAAGAAACCGAGCTGCGCAAGTGCCCTACAAAAACAAGCATAGTACTTGTGATACCAACCAGCGAATTGTTCATCCTACACGGATAAATATCTTCAACCCTGAAACAAAGGAGATCACCATTTGTCAGGACTGTTCTATGGCACCTGATGGTTTAGAAAATGAAAGTTTCCATTACAACCTTGG
>CALYDF020006685.1:0-13175 GCA_944474145.2 Dicrocoelium dendriticum
AGACATTGTTCAGATTACAGCAGTCCGTTTCCGAGAGTGACCTTTTCGTATACAACAGATGCTTTTTCAGACGTGCCCAATCCTGCTGACTGTGAGTGAACTGCGATGAATTACCATTGGAATGAACATTGCAAGATGAAAATCACGGTGTCGACAAAAGCAGGTGCAACAAGAATTTTGCAGTAGCACGGACATAAGTGGTCCTGCCTAGATTTTACGAGGACTGTCATACCGTCCAATATTTGTTATGCTTTAAGGTCGTCGTCTGGTGGTCACAGACCACCATGTAATGTAAATGTGCCATCAAGTCATTTTCATTATTGATAAAGCGGAGCATTAATTACATGCGCTGCAAAGGATTTCCGGTGCTGTGACACTTGGGGGAGGGGTTTCCTTGTCAACCCAATCGGCTGTACTGCGTGGCCGAGTTAGACTTGGTCCATCAAAGAAGTCTTGTTTGAGTTTCATATGATGGTAACAGGTGATGCTGGAATTTTTAGTATCTGATACACCATACGCCCATAATGCCCGCTGCGCATTCCTGGAGTGTTCGGGCTGGGTGTGTATGGAAGGCGGTACAGACCTTTGAAGTCATTTGTCGCCCTGCGTTGCGCAATCTTGAGCAAGGTGAGATGCTGCTTCTTTCAGTGTTGCCACGCCTAAGTAGCGTATTCCGCATGCCGCCTTACGTACACGCCAGATATTTTCGGAACGACTGAGGAGTCCAACATCCCGAACGCCCTACCTAGGAGGCAGAAATGCTATTTGCCTTTTTGCTTATCTTTCTGTCTTTCTCAAAAAGGCAATGTGAACTTTCACGTACACACTGAGATCGCTCTCACGTGAAGCGCGCTTCAGAAGTTTCGGTCTACTTTGATGGCGGATGCTCAGAACTTTGCACTTGACCATGTTGGACAGGAGCCATCTGTATGTTTTGTCCAGATCACTTTATAGGGCTGTGTGGTCATCTATTGCGCTATGCCCTGTCATTACTCACCTCGTAGGTTCTTCATCCAGTTGTCACACCTTTGTTACGATAGCTTACAAATTGTCCGGAACCATGAATAGGACTTAACTCCAACCAATCTGCGCCCACTCTGTCCTTCACCTTACTCTCCAGACTGCAAATGATGACAACGTGGTTACCGACTGAGCGACTCAGTCGCTAGTCTACTCTGCGAATAAGGACCGTGACAGCAATTAGCATCTAACAATTTGATTTAAACGGTTGGTATTCGTGTCGACGTTAACTGTTCGACCTACAGGCACGTTTCTCTGATGATCAAATCACTAGCTCTTTGGTGAGCATAAGTATTTGATGGTATATCAACTCTGCTTATTATTGTCTCACTCGCTGTGTTCCTCACCTCAATTCTTTTGTATACATAAATTCGAAGCGCTTTGCTTTTCCTTATGCATTGGCATCTATTTGTTCATATACTCAGGATGTGGTCCCCTCTCAATGGCCTAGGAAGGGCTCACAAGGATGTTTACAGTCGACATCTGTATAAAAATGCTTTGCGTCAATAGATTGTTTATCATAATATGCGTTTGGTACAACATGGACAGCCAAGTTCATCGATCGTTTAGCAACAAATGCTTAGTTGGAAAAGCTATCTCCTCCATCCTCTAAATTCGATGTGGATTGTGGCTCATACTCTCAGACTTTAGGATAATTGCTGGAACCACAAAAGGATGTAGTCGCATCTTCTGATACGGATACTGTAACTATTTCGCTGGTTAATTAATTACAAGAACCCAACAAATGTGCGTACCCGATTACTATGATTACAGCTGCTCACCTAATTACGACTGCAAATTTTTATAAGCGTCGGTTGGAATTTTGGCTGCGACGACGCATCGTCCCGGTAGAATGCATCGCTTGTGATCGTCTGCTCAATCCTGATGTATGTTTGTTTTGTATTGAATCTCGCCAAAGATTAGGGTAACTAGCCATCAGTATTCAGGTACATGATAACCCTACGCAGTCGAAATTGTCAGTCTTGCTGTGGCAGTGGGATTTCTAAAAAGACAGCTGAATGGCCGTTTCATTTTTTTCTGAACTTATAACCATTAACCAACTTTGTAGCCACTAGATTAGACATTTATATCACCACAAAGACCGCTGATCGGATTGGACACATTATTCCCTGTGGTATGGCGTACCCACTCCTTCACTACTATGCATACAGCCAAGCTGCTTTCCTTAGCTGTGTGCATGGAGACGGAGGATGCGTTTTTCCGTACCACAGCGATGTACTTGAGCACGTTGGCTGTCGGCATCCTCTATATGTAAGTTAACCGGTTGAGTCTCTACACAGAGCGTCACCCGAGCCTTGGGAATGAATTCTGCGACCGATCTCTCCAGAGACATTACGAATGTTCGTTAACTTTACCGAGTTCGGTGTCTACCCGACTGGGTTTGTTTGAGGTGAACTCTTTTTCGTCCCTTAACTCTCAGTTCGGCGCATTTCGTCGCCAAGTACTGCAGCAGTTGTTGACAAACATTTCGCCTGAATGTTATTTCTGGTGCCAGTCAAGAGCGCACAGGAGAATGCATGCGACGATATACGGAAAACATAGGTTCAGACATAAATAGGCAGTTATGAGCATGTTGCATCACCATCATTCAAGCAAGGACATGCTAGTTGGTTACCCATCAATCAAGTACAAATTGGATATTTATAGTAAATTACGAAGGACCATCAGGTCCCCCGTCTCTGTTAGAGCAAGACCAGTACGAGGTTGCTGAGTATGTCACAAAGCAAGTTTGAGGCTGTCCTGATAATAATTAGTATGTTAGACGCACCTCCTCCCTCTATAAATCGCACTAGCGGCCCAGAAATCTTCCAAGTGCACCCGATATTTTACCTAGTTTGTCCTAGTTCGTCTTCCCTTTTGACTTTTCCACCGAATATATTCTCCGAGACGCACTGCGTGAAGGCTAGAGTTGCAGCGTTTATCTTTCCCCTCTCCGAGACAGAGTCGTGAACCTGGATTATACAAATGGCATCGCTTTGCTATGGGATGACCCACAGACCGTCCAAAACATTTCAACTCGCTTAGAGATGCAGGTGTTCAAATGTATTTTTGTCGGGAGGCGGAAGGCAATAGTTGTTCGGAGGACAGAAACACCACGAAAACGGTGGCGGACGTAAACAAGAACAGGTGCAGTGAGGGAAGGTAGACGGAGGCACGCTGGCCTGACGGAACCAGATGAGAACGGGTCACGAGCGGTGTCCGGCAGTAAGTCTGAGTCCGGCAGAACAGAGAGAGTATTCTTCGAGAACGCAATACATCAGACAATCGCGCCGTTATTGCAGGTTCCTGGACCAACCCCAAGCAGAGAACTGCATCTACGGCCAAGCAAATCACGAGCTATCGAAGGATTCTTGGCAGGTCAGAACAGGACACGTAGAAGCGCAGATACGAGGGTGAAATGGGAAGGGAGTATTCCATCACGGTGTCCTCAAATCGCATGAGTGTGTCGCGATCGGAAGTCAAGAGAAATGGTGCGTCATGCGAAGGAAAGGTGACTCATTAATGTACCCCTGCTTGAGTGGTATTATAGCTTGTGGTCGTGCTAAGAAAGATTGTGCTTCATTGCCGCGTCGTTCTCGCTACATTTTGCCCCATTCAAGTGTGAAGTCTTGCTTCAGAATTGGCAGGGGTCTTTGGCTGCAATCACTATTGCAGATGGCGTCTTGGAGCAAGTTGTTAGCCTTATTGACCTCAAGGGATTCATCACGACTGGTGACGATGTTGAAGATGACGTCTGATAGCGGAAGGCTAATTCTCGCCTTGCGTTCATTAACCTAAGAAACTTACAGCGCCCTCACGACATCAGTCTCAAGCTCAAGAATACTGTGTACAATGCCACCGTCCCTGTGTGCAGCAGCTATGAAACCACTGTCAGATTTTGATAACAGCTGCTTGCAAACGTTGCTCCGGTGTGGTGGTAGCACCATACATGTAATACAGAATTTTGAAGTCGAAGACTGGGAGTAAACAAACTCTGTTTCCAGTGCATTATGTTCAAACAAGATTTGCGTTGCCTGGGTCACGTGCTGTGCATACCGGATCGTCATCTTCCTCGTCTCGCAGTATTCGCACTTACTGAACTCGAGTGGAAAAATTCCGCGGCGGACAATTGATGATATGTAAGCTGAACATGAACAACCTAGACTCACGTCCAGCGTCAGCTGAATCTATCCGTCTCACAGGTTGGAATCCACATGATGCTGACTCCTAGTGGTTGAACTGCCTAGAGATTATGGCTCGCAATAACCTTCAACGGGATCAATACAGTTGTACCATTTCTTTTAGATATGATGTGCAGTTTTACAATTGGAACTAAAAACGGCGTGCGTGAAACATCAAAAAGGAACCGATCCGCCTTTCACTACCTTCTCCCGCTCGTTAAGTGAAATTTTCTTCCATTACCGCTATGATTCTACTACATAAATAAATAAATAAGATTTTTACTCACGACAAAGTTAGGCACGCCTTTACAGGCATGATCATCTTTACTAACAAGGCGTGATCAAACAGGTACAGTAAAACGACGCTTGATAGCGTCGGCATTGTGAAAATAGATTACTGATGTCTGTCAGTTGGATAAGATTATCTGAATATTCACGGGACAGTGACTTTAGTTTGTGGCAAGTCATGGCCGCCACGTCGCAATGTCGACAGACGGACATTTGTGGCTATTTATAGGGAGAACGCTTGCAAGGAGAATACAAACCACGTTCTGGTACAATGCCGCGGAACTATTTACTGCAAGGAGTTAAACGTGAACCATCCGCTTGGCATCCCGAGGGAGTTGTTCGGCTAGCCAGCCATGGTACACTTGTTTGCCTTCACACTTTTTAATAACCATAGATTATTTGTTGATTGTGGCGTTATCCATGATTATTCACTATACGACCATAATGGTGGAGTCATTTCACGCAGTCTAGCCATTTAACAGACTAGGGAATAAACCCCACTTCGCTTGTGACCAAAATGCAGAAGCTAAGAGCCAATGATTAAAAATGAATATTGACTTTGTACGGGTGAAGAACCACTAGGTTACGAGCCGCTTTGGGTGGCCTGGTGTGCTATGGAAAAACGTTACTAAAATATGCGGTTAGCAGTTTTACTGTCAAATGAATGAACGTATCGTAGTTAATGCAATGATCTTACACTCCGACTATTCCCATATATTCATTCGATAGGCAAAAAATCCAAGCTATTTTTCGGGCGTAGGATGGAGAGTATTGTCAAGTAACGGAATGTAAGTGGTGGCGTACGTCATCCAACCGACTTTTAAATATAGCTAGTACAGGTGCAGGAAAAACAGATTCGGGAATAGGGTTCCGTGGTTGATACAAGCGAATAGGAAAGAAATTTAAATGGCACTCCAGATGGCTATACTCTTCTGCTAATTTCAACGAGTGACCTCCAAACTTGGTGCTACTGTTGAGTTGCAGTAAAGCGCGGCACACAGCGCTTCTTTAGGACTACCATACAAGATATAACTCAGTATTGTGCACCCCAGTAAACTGTAGGTACAGGCTATTTTGTCGTCTCACAAGTACAACTGTATTTTTACTTGCGTTTCACTGTACAAAGCCTGGGTGACTTTGTTCGCCCGTGCCTCTAGTGACGCACCACTACCAACCTCGCTGACATAGTTCCCACTGACCGGAGCGGGCAAATGGAGCAGCGCAGCCTAAAAGTCCATACTAACCACTAAGCCAGGGGCCGGGGAAGTTTATCGACCGGAAATCTACAATGTGTCCGGGATGTGTCTAACGCTTTTCATTGACGCACCGTAAATTGCCGCACAGTGCGCGTCTTGAGCAAACCCCGAGAAATTCTAACGGTAATCCGGAGATCCAATCGGATCTCACACAATGCCTTACGCACACAAGCACAGCATCTGCGTGCCCCGAAGTACACGGCGCTGCACGCGATGAGGCACAGATTACGGATAATTGAACGATTGATACATACTGGTCAGGGTTTGAGGACAGAATGTTTCGCGGAAATCTGGATGCCTGTGGGCTCTGTACTGACCGATGTTTAGCCGTAGCATTAAAGTTACCGTTACGTTCAGGGTCTACTGTGGTAAAAATTGGACATCGCCTTATCAGCTGAAGATGCACGTAATGCGCAACTCCGCTATTTCGTCGCAACTATGTTCCTATTAAAGTAGACAGACTGACATGCACCTAAGGAATAAGTTTTCGATGTCCCGGATTTGTATCAAAAGTAATGTTAAAACAGTTATGGTGGACAAGCCGGTAAACTGAAAATTAGCTTTTAAAGAACTATCGTAGGAGAAAGGACAGCAATTTCAACTAGACTTTTCACATTAGCAATAAAAATAATTTGGTAGAGGAGTAGTTTCTCGCTTTCGGTATTTTACTTTCCTGGCAAGTGAGCCAAGTTCTATCTGGAATTCCTGTTTCCTATATGGCCTAAAAAGAACTTAAAAACTAGCCGGTTGTTTCAGTCCAGTAAGGTGCAGTTGTTAAAACCATGATTCAGGCACCAAAGTGCCGTGGATGCAGTTGCCACGACTCGCGTCGCCAGATTGGCAATAATGAACAATGATAAGTAAACGCAGTTAGGATTAAATATAGTATTAGCAGAAAGGAAGTTAGAACGAGGTGCATGAAGCTAATCGCGTTGAAGTATAAACAGTTAAACGCAAGAGGACGAATGCAGGAACCGCACTGACTCCGACAATACGGCACTTCAGATAAAGCCACTAACCATTGGTTTGGACTAACACTAGGCCCCCATCCAAGAAGACGACACGTACCTGCCTGACCAGGTCTCTCGGTCCATTTCTTCTTACCCCTATGCCACGTTGTCGATTGAACACCTGGTGGTTTCGCATAACTTGGTGCAGCGATGGCATATAAGGCTCGCCGAGAAAGGCAGTTAACTGGTGTACGGAGTACATAACCTAACCAACCTTAGCGATTCACCTTCAGCAGACAATGAAGTGAGGAATAAGAGTTTTTCTTGTAAAAAAGGAACTGGCGGATCTCCGCAGTGCTCACCCTGCGTTCTCACTGGATGCTTGCAATACTGCGTGAGACGCGGTGATCAAGGACGGCCAACTGTTTGATATCTTCCATACAAACTGTCTAAGTCTCAGATGCATACAGTAGCACCGGACTTATCGCAGATGTTCCCAGAAGTGTAGCTGTGTAACACATTGAACCATAGCATCCACGAATGCAAAATAAATCCACATTTAAGTGAGTCTTACTACCAGGTGGTCTTCCGTCTTTTGTTACCTCAACGCAGGGACTCAGCCGCATCACTTTTACGCGAAAGCTGTTTTGCAAAAGCTTACGTCTCTGCGCAATCACAGCTCCCCTGGTGTCGATACTACTCGGCGGGAAGCACTGGAAGCAGCGTTACCACAACTGACAGCACCGTTAGCTCAGTTCTTTCAGCGGTATCACTTCATCCTGTACTGTCTAAAGTAATGGAGTCCATCATTCTGGATACATTGGTATGCCATCCGGACAAGTGCAACATCATTACTCCCGAGCAACACGAATTCCGTCGACAACGATCGTGTACAACCAATTTACTGATAGCCCGGAGTAGCTGGACCGAGCCAGCTGACGCTGGAGAAAACGTCCATGTGGTCTACTTGGATTATTCGAAGTCATTCGACCGCCTGGAGCATCGGTTTCTCTTCTCCATGCTGCAGTATTAGGGCAGCCGTGACCCCTTTTTAGCCTGGATCGTCAACTTTCTCCAACAACGGCAGTTGGTGGTTTGAGTTCGAAAATCATTATCAGATCCAATACATGTCGAATGTGGTGTCTCAGGGCTCTGTTCTAGGGCCACCATTCATTTGCGTATTTGTCAACGACCTGACACAGAGGATCGGTTCAAGTCTGCTAATGTTTGCTGATGACATCAAGGTATGACACAGGATTCAGTCGGAAGCCGATCCAACATCGGCCGAATTCCTCGCAGATATTCTCGCACCGACTGAGCATAATGTGTTGGCGCACCATCATGCTGCAACCATATGGTACTGCGAACACCGTCCGCCTGCAACTGTGGCAGTACGTAAGTCTGGAGCAATTGCTTTTACGACTACCTTAGCAAAAGTAAGCGTTGAGTAATATAAAACAACTTAGCGGTCAGGTTCCTGAAAAAGAAATGTGGTCCAGCGATTTAATGACCAGTAATCCCAGTTCATAACATCAGCTTGGCGCTATGTTGTATACGTGATGCCGTGTATCCGCCTGGACTTGAACTAACCCAGAAACGTTTGCCCTTTCCATGCAACTGGAAAACGGACTCATCCGTAAACATTACGGAGTGAAAGCATTTGTGATCCAAAACCAACAGCAAAATATATTCCGTCTATCCGGATCGTTTGGATTCAATACCTGAACCTGAATTGTACAAAACCGACGGAGATTGTGTTCTCTTAAAATCTTCCAAACTGCGTAGCGGGTGATGTCACAATGCTGGGAGATTCCACGTGTGCTGAGAGCTGGGTTCTCAGCTAATTCACGTACATTGCTGTAAGCTGCAAAATCTGCAGTACTAGTGCGAGACCGCCCAAATTTTCTGGTGTCGCATCCTCTCCGTTTTTTAGAACTAATTTACCAAATGAAGCACGTGACGGCCGCTGACGGGTCGATTTCCAGCGTTTAGAGTGTTATATTCTCGTAACCACTGCACTCAACTGCTAAAAGAAGCCAAAGCCTCCTAGCAGCAGAACATCGTAAAATCTTCAGTGCTAACCATAAACCGCTGTACAATCGCGTCAATAGCCTAAGAAAGTTAAGCGTTTCTTCTACTCAGGATGGCTGATGGCCCAACAAGAACGGCTGTGGAAGCAGCAAACGCGCTGCAGATGCAATATTCCCCACATTTCAGTGGGTTTTGCCACCAAGCGATCTTCCAAACTTTGTCGTCTCCTCTCCAAAACTAACCCATATCCCTTTCACCGCGGAGGATGTATTGCAAAAGCTGACGTCTCTACGAAAACACACCTCGCCGGTTGTCGATACCATTCGTTCAGAAGCACTGGAAGCAGCAGCAAGGCAACAGGCAGGAACTTTGGCTTCGTTTTCTAGCGCTGCTTAGACCCGAATCAAGTTCCTGCCACGTGAAAACTTGGAATAATGACCCCGATTCACAAAGGTGAGACAAAGCTGCGCTCTACACCTACAGCCCAGTATCCCTTCTACCTATATACATTCCAAGGTCGTTGAATTCATAGTTGCCGATGCACTGGTGTGCTATCCGGAAACCTGTGACCTCATCACGTTTGAGCAGCACGGTTTCCGCCGACAGCGGTCATGCACGGCGAATTTACTAATAGCATGCAGCAGTTGGACCCAGTCGGTCGAGATTGGAGAAGTTGTTAATGTCATCTACCTGGTTCTTTCTTTGCTTCCGAGCGTCTGGACCCCCCACATACTACTCTGCAAGCTTCAGCTTACGGGCTCCGCGACCCTCTTCTAAACTGGATCGTCAACTTTCTAATTCAACGGCAATTAGTGGTCAAAATTCGGAGCTCTTTATCGGACCCCATACAAGTTGAGTGCCGTGTGCTGCAAGCCTCAGTTCTAGGTCCACGTTTGTTTTTGGTGTTTATTAATGAGCTTGCACAGAGAATTGCTTCAAACTTCTACTGTTTGCCCATGATATGAACATACGCCACAGAATCCAAGTGAACGCCGACCAACATCTGCTTCAGATTGACGTAGACACGACACATGAATGGTCAATTCAAATCTTACTGCACTTGAACGTCAGTAAATGCAAGAGACTATCCACCTGACATCAGGGCAGCTACTCATACAGGCACGGAACGAACATACTACAACAATCAACTCTCGAACGTGACTTCGATGTCGTAGTTCATTATGAATTGGGTTGCTCCAGGCAATCCGAAAAGGCCTCGAAGACTGGGAACCAACACGTTGGGCTGTTGCGAAGGGCGTTTGGACAAATAAACAGCTCCATATTTCGACAAATGCTCAGTGCGTATGTTCGCCCCCATGTTGAATACTCAATTCAAGCGTGGCATCCATGGCTGAAACACGACCTTAATGCACTGGAGCAGCCACAAGACCGGACATCTAAGAACGTAATTGGAATGCGTAATCTTTCCTACCAAGAGAGGCTGCAACGACTGGAATTGTATAGTGGAAGCTATCGCAGACTACGAAGCGACCTTATTATGGCATACTTGGTTCTGCGAGACCCACATCATGTGCGCCGCCTTTACTGCAACTCAGCAGCAATACAAACCTGAGGGGCCACTCATTAAAACTCGCAGAACAATACAGTCGTCTGGAGTGTCACAGAAATTTCTTTTCCATTCGTGTCTGTCACCCGTGGAATGTTCTCCCAGAATCGGTCGTCTCTGCACCGACACTAACAGTATTTAAAAGACGGTTGGACGATGCACTCTTCCACTTACACTTTGTTACTTAACACTATGTCTCCATCATACACCTGGAGTTTACCATGGAATTATTTGTTGTTAACTGTGGGTGTTGTGAATCTAAGTGGATCGCAGGACTGCAGCGAAGCAAACGATACGTCCTCATTTGCATATTTAAATTATTAACTATTTTACTATCTTTATCATCATTATTGTTATGTTGAAATCCCCATCAACTATTCGACGGGACTTGTAAAGCAACGCTTTTTAACCCGTATAAATGCATTGTTCATTGTTTATCTGCCGCGGGTTTATCAGTTCCCACGAAGCTTTTGACATTTTATTATGTTAGACTAGTTACAAGGTCACTAATTTTGTCCCTGCCGATTTTCGTAAATGGCACTTGAGATACTGCGCGAATCGCGCGAAGTTACCGAACGCGTTTCTTAATATATGAAATTCTTGCCCGGTATTCAGTATTCAGTATTCTTGCCCGGATCGAAAGCAGATTCGGGATCGTTTATTTGATAGACGCACACACTTTTAATGCCATCTTGTCCAGTTGTACAAGTTTGCGTTTTTAATGCTGCTATTTTAAAACATCCGCAGTGGATATTGTAAAATGTTGCAAATGTACCCCCTGGGCTATATAAAGCTGATTTCGATTTGGCTTAACTTGACTTGAACTATCCAACAACACTTGTAATGCAAATCTTCTTAACCTGCATAAATTCACTATTCCTTGTCCATAGTTCATTGGCAGCGTTTAAATCATATTGGCCATACAGCTGAATAATTTGAACGTGCTGAGCATCAGGCACGCTACGGCATTCCGGTTGCAGGAACGTCACCGACGGGAGTGTAAACTCGTGTTCCATTGCTGAGACAGCGACCAACTGATAAATGACAAGAATGCCACCGCTTATCTTGATCCGCGAAATATTCTGTCCTCAAACACTGACCGGCATGTATCGATCGTTCAATTATCCGTAATCTGCGCCTCATCGCGTGCAACGCCATGCAATTTGGGGTACGCAGACGTCGCGCTTGTGTGTGGTGCATCGTCGGATTGGACCTCCGGACTACCTCGGAGTGTTCTCAGGACGCCAATGTGCGGCAATTTACGGTGCGTCAATGAAAATCGGTAGACACATCCCAGATGCACCATATAGTTAGCGGCAAACCCAAGGTCATTCCTAGCTCTGACAGGCGGGGAAACGAGATGATATCGAAAGGCACGTGTTTTGTTCTGTGCCAATCCCAATGTTGCAACCAATGTGAGCATTAGTCTTAACTGAAGTAAGAGTATATCGACGGATATGTTGTGGTTCCGTGACGTATGTTCAGAAAATCCCACATCTAAGGCTATTCTAACGCTTACAATAGGGTGTGAAATTTTGGCTGTTACGTCGGCAGAGCAAATGGAATTAGTCGCCAGATTGGGAGGGAAATTCTCTGAACTCGAGTTGCAGATTAATGGATCACCTAGCACAAACCCAGAACTGTTGAAAGACAAAAGCTCTCTGATAAAAATGCTATACAGTTCAGCGAAAGACAAACGCTATTAGTGACAAACAGCAGTCAAGGCAGGCCGGTTAAACTGTCCCCTAATTCTCACGAAATGCTGCAAAGCATGCAGAGTTACGCACAATTTGTACGATTATCTCAGTCATTAGCTGGACAACAACACATGACTCTTACAGATATTTCAACTAACGGCGTTGCAGTAAACAATCTTGCTGTAGCCGTGGCCTGTCTTTCACAGAAGGCAACTCAAATACTCCCACAAAACAACTCTTTGCGCAAAAGGAATTGACAGTGGTAGGTTCAAACGTCCCAGAATCTACCAGTAAAATTTTATAGGGTAGACAAACGGAGGAGCAAAGCCGTGCGCTGAGATAACCTGTGCGCTCGAATTGAAGGTTTTCCCAACTAGGCTTACTCGCCTTGCACGGAATTCATCATCTCCACATGCAAGGAAACCACGGTTATCACAACATCTGGCAATACACGGGACCTGGAAGTTGTTCTCCTAGCAAGCTACATTTTATTATTCACTGGTATCAGTGTCAGCATTTTTCCAGACGAGCCATGGGTAGGAAGGCAGAAGCAAAAATCTGACCCGAACTTGTCACTACAAATGAGACGAAAAAAGCGGTTCTGCTTCATGGTGGACGAGAATTAAAGCATGACGATGACATTGAAAGACAAAAGCACGACATCAAAGGGTGGGGGTACGGCACCGAAATCTACAGCATGCAAAATGTTGTCGCTTTTGACGTTACCCGTCTAGTTGCCTCCCCAAACTAAAACGGTGGGGGCCACAAATTTTGAAGTTAATTTCGCTATGCCCGAGATAGCAACAATGACAATCCAAGCGTGGCATGGCCACAGGAAAATTGGACTTCCAGCTGTACACTCAATGCCATACTTTCAAGCAACACATACCAAAATTACAGATGAGCCAGACCTTCACCTTCCAAATAAAGTTGAGCATTGAGTCAGTCGCACAAGATACCCCACTAGGTAGTAGCGGTCATTCAGTCCTAAAATTTGGTTGTGCGTGTTATGCCAGTATTGCTGATAAAGAAAGAGGAACTCAACCAACAATTACTGTCCATTCCATGCTGCACAAACTAGTAAAAACAGTGACTGGGACCAAAGGATTCACAGTTCAAAGAACGATGCATGGTATGAATTGACAGGTACTGGTGACTGGATCATACGGTAACGCGGCTGAAGC
>CALYDF020006686.1:0-13164 GCA_944474145.2 Dicrocoelium dendriticum
GAGCGTAATCTTAATAAAAGACTTCATGTTCGCGGTCCCGTCTTTTTGCTTCTCGGAGGGCAACACGACAGATGGTTTCTATCAGTAACTTAACGATCTCCTTCGTTACAGAAGAAGCACGGATGCTGTGGGTTTTGCTGGCGATCTAAACGCTAAGTCGGAAACTTGTCATATGATGAGCCTGATTTGGGCGGCCAAATTGGTGTAGGCTCCCCTAATTATAACGGTGAGTTATTGCTACAGCCTTGTGAAAATCCTCGTCTTTTTTCGCGAGCACAAACTTGCGACACAGCACCCGAAGAAGCGTGACTTGGCGCCCACCAGCCTCGCACCAGCCCTGGAGGCTAATCGATCATATCGCGATCAGTTACCGCTGGAGAGGCTGTGTCCAAAACTGTCGCTCGATTTGGAGCACCAGATTGGTCTCGGACCACGCACTTGTTTGCGCCGACCTCCGGGTGCGTTTCGGTGAACATCCGAACGTCAACGTGAACGGATTGACACCAGCCAGCTGGCGAAGCTAGGTGTTTCGAAGACGTATCAAAATGGGCTGATATCCGGGCTGAGTAAACTCCCACTGAACACCGTCGAAGCTCACTGGATGCACATTCGTCAAACGTTACTATCAGCAGGCACGTCTTCGTGTGGCAAATCAACTGCCTAACTGGACAATGGGTCTCTACACAGTACCTGGAACTTATGGATGCTAGCCGACGTATGCCGACCGGAAGCGAATACAATAAGACACGCAACAACCTCAGGGAAAATTTGCGTGCTAGCCTGAAGAAAGACCACAAAACCTGTTGATCTCATCGTGCCTCGGAGATTAAAACAGCCGCTGCCGTTAGTAGTCATCGGAAGTTATTCCGTCTGATACGGGAAACAGACAGCAGGAGACCTGGTGTTAGCGAGAGCATACGCGACGAGAGTGGGCAGCCGACTCACAGCTTGCCAACATGCTTGGAGCGTTGGGCTAACACTTTGCAATACAGTTTAACCAACCTGAGTCATCGCTTTCTTTTTTGGGCATTGAGCGCCCTTCTCCCTGTGCCGTCTCTTGGATCCGCCCTTAAGCGCAGAAGACGAATGTGAGCTCAGGACAAAAAATTGCATAAGGCCGCCGGTGCAGATAGAATGCCCCCAGCCCTCTTCACATTCGGGCAACATGTTCTAGTAGATGATTTACACGAGGTACTAGTGAAACTTGAGGAGCAAGAGACTGTCCCGATAGACTGGAGCCACTCCGTCATTGTTCCTATTTTCAAGGATGACTCCCGTTCGGAATGCCGCAGTCATAGATGGATCAGTCTGAGCACAATTGCCTCTAATTGCTTGCACCTGTCATTCTCTACCCAGTAAGTGCATTCGTGAAAGCCAGATCCGTAAAGAACAAGCCGGTTTTCGTCGAGGTCAGGGCTGCAATGACCACTTTTTCTCCAAGAAAACGCCTGGTCCTTCCAGGCCCAGAATCCGCCCGATGTTGCCTGGATGTTGTTCGCCATCCAATTCACTGAGCTAGTGGCAAATGCGTCAAAAGGCAGAGTCTTTTGCCCGAAGCAATCGAGCTCGTTCCTGACGAGCCGTACTACAAAACGCATGGCCTTAAGAGATTCAGCCTGGCGCGCTTACAAAGTCTGTCCAAGTGCCAGTGTTGGGATGAGCAACACTATAAAAAGGTTTTCTGTCCAAGTAACCTTACCTAAGATGCTTACACAACTCAACGAAACCACTGCGAAGACAAACTCAAGCATCAACAGAACTTAGCGGCGAAATTCAGTACAAATCCCAAGTTGCTGTACAGACACGTCAACAAGCTCCGCACAGTGCAGCGCAAGATCCCGGTTCTACGTACAACAGATGGTCTTGCGCAAACCGCACAAGATACAGCCAATCTGCTTCGCCAACACTTCATCCATACTTTCTGGAGTGGATCATCATTTCATCCGCTTTTGTCACGGCTTCCATCGACACCAGGGTTAAACCACGTATCCTTTACGGCAGCCAATGTGATGAAAACGCTAATGTCATTGCGCGTGCACAGCTCAACTGGCGTGGACGACATCAAAACGAAGACCTTGAAGACAGTGGCCATGAACCTTGCCGAAGCTTCAGCTCAGTTCTTTCAACGTTTTCTTGACGAAATGTAAGTTCTCACAACGTGGAAACATGGCGTAGTCACTCCTATTTATAAAAGTGCTAATCTTTTGGAGTCCTGGAACTACCATCCAATCACTCTCCTCCCATCATCATCATCATCATTATACACGTCAGCTAGAGGTGGGAAACACCTCGGATACTGTGCCGCACACTCTCCTCCCAGTTTTATCCAATCTAATGGAATGTATAATTGCAGAGGCGCTCATGGGATGTCTTGAGAGCAACAACATCCTAATGTCACAGCAACACGGATTCCGCCGAAATCGATCCTGCACTACAAACTTGCTGGTAGCCCGAGTAAGCTGGACAGAGTCAGCGGATGCCAGAGTGGGAGTCGACGTTGTCTACCTGGACTTCTCGAAAGCGTTCGATCGTTTGCACAACCGCATTCTTCTGCACAAGCTTCGAAGCTATGGAATCGATGATCCTATACTCGGTTAGATCGGCAACTTCCTCGCTCAACCTCAGCTGAATATGAGAGTCCACAGCTCCATTTCCGACCCAATTGACGTCCAGTGTGGCGTGCTTCAAGGATCGGTACTGGGGCCACGTTTATTCCTCACATTCATTAATCATCTTGGCAGTGTACTACAGTCAAATTGCTTACTATTTGCAGCTGATATCAAAATTTGGCATCATATCAGGAGATCGGATGGTCACATGGAATTGCAGAGCGATCTAGACAGGGCTTATGCGTGATCATCCGATAACCGGCTCCAGTTCAACGTGACCAAGTGCAAAGTCGTATGCATACTCCATTAGCTTATTTATGAATATCGTATTGGGGGCCAGCAGTTACAACGCGTTTCCCAAGAAAACGACCTCAGCGTGATCGTGCAGGACGATCTTGGTGGATCGAGACAGGTTGAAAAGGCATTAAAAAGAGCCAGTTAAAATCTTGGACTCTTACGGAGAGCTTTAGGTCATTTTGAGCCATCAAACTTCACAAATGCTGAACGCCTACGTGAAGCCTCACTTGGAATATGCCATCCAGGCCTGGCGTCCCTGGCGCAAGCGGGACGTCGATGCACTTGAATCTCCGGAACGTAGAGCGACAAAGCTCATTAGAGGATTGCTTCATCTCTCCTACGAACGCAAACTGCAGTCCCTGAGATTGTGCAGTGGTGAATATCGACGTCAGCGAAGAGACCTAATCATGCTTTACTTTTTACTGACAAACCAAATTCACCCATGTCGCAATCTGTTGCAGCTAAGCCAAACTACCAAATTGAGAGGCTATCAGCTCAAATTGGCTACGCACTACAGCCGACTTGATTGTCCATGTTACGTTTTCTCCCTCCGTATGTCCCGTGCCTGGAATGTCCTTCCGACTCACGTTATCCTTGCCCCTACATTATCGCTTTTCAAAAAACGCCTTGATGAAACGCTTTCAAACTTGCATTACTTTATATAGCCCGTTCTACTTGGAGGACGAAATAACGGAAACCTAACCATGTGCTTAACGGCCCTCTCCGCAACGTGGCGGTGAGGATACGTGCGGAAGTGTCCATGTGCTTAGCCTGAATGTATCTAAACTGGATTAAGATATCAAATCTGTCAAATGAAGAAAACTAACGAGTGGGCGTTGTCGCTTCCTTTTTATTTCTCTAGCACTTACTGAACTATAACAGCTCGCTATACTATTTTGCGTGTGCGCATCCCATTCCCACTGCAAACTATCGTTATGCAGTAATGCATTTACCTCGGTGGACGCCTGAAATAACGATTTACTTATACGATGACCCTTCAAGTTTTAATTTTTACTTCAACCATCCAACGATACCTGTCAAGCACATACCTTTTACCCGTGATAATTCATTGCTCATTGTTCATTTTCAATTGTTGGAGCACCGCCATGTTTATTAGCGACCCACTGTTGTTGTGTTTCTTGTCATCAAAGGTGCCTTCGATTTAGTCTATCATTTTCCCCTTTGGGACAGTCTGCTGAGGAAATGTGTGACTGAAAATGCGTAAACATTAGCGGAGCTCTGTACGCGCATGGTTCAGGCAGAGTAAGGGTTTATGGCAAACTGTCGCCACCCTTCAGTATTACCAGCAGTGTGAGACAAGATTGCCGGCTGTCACCTTTAATATTTAACTTCGCAGTTGACGAAGTCATGGAAACGGCATTAGCTGGAACCGACCTAGAATTTGTAGACCAACTTCCTGGTGAGCGACTTCTTGACTTGGAGTATGCGGACGAAATTGCTCTCTTTGGTGACAGCTCCCCAACATGCCAAACAGCACTGGACCGATAAGCACTGGCTGTCAATCGTTTTCGGGCTATGCTTTACTCCATCGAAATGCAAAGTACTTCTCCAAGATTGGCAAGGACCTACCTATACGCTAACGCTTGGTGGTGATCAGCTGGAAGTAGTTCAGGAATTCAGGTACCTGGGCAGCTATATTTGTGCCCGTGCGATCGAAGACGAGTTTAGGAACTGTTTAGCAAAAGCTCGAGGTAGTTCTGCCAATCTCCGCCACCTGTGGCGCAGACGCGACCTTACTCTCACCCTAAAGGGCAGGGTTTATAGCGCAGCCGTCCGTTCAACTCTATTATATGGTTATAAAACCTAGCCGATCAGGTCGACAGACATAAAGAGGCCAGTCACATGCGATCATCGCTGCCTTTGCAGCTTAGCTCATGTCTGGTGGGAGCACCACGTGAGCAATGAGCGTGTTCTGCGTTGCGCATTTGGTGCAGGAATAGCTAGTGAACCGCTCAGCACCAGTATACCACGCACCCTTATTGATGGCTGGGCCACGTCTTGCACATTCAGCACACCGGCTATCGCGACGTGCATTGCTTGCGCGCCAGGTGTGCGGTTGGAAGAGCAGGAGTGGAGGCCAAGCGATGGCTTGGTCGAGAGGAATGAAAACCCTCACTTCGAAACTGGCGTCGGTTGGTGCATCCCGACTACTTGCCTGGGGTCCTAAGGACGATGATTACGTTTGATTGGACACACTTGCTGATACGGCGAACAGCCGGCTCCAATGGCTTTCGTCTTGCGAGTTTTCTTGTCCATCTCCCTCCCTTTAGATTCCCCTCCAATCTCGATCTCATGCAAAACGCATAACATAATATTTAACATCATATTTTTTGCAGTGTAAGTTGTATTGCAATTTTTATCGCTTATTTCTTTGGATTGCGGCACATTAGCTGAGGTGTGTTTATCACCCTCAGCTAACGTGTACTGATGATAATGATATTTTCAGGTGCACTAAGACAGCCCCTTAGAAGGCTGAAAGACGGAAGTCTTCGGCAAAGCTGTCAACAAGAACAGGGTAAGTGAGGATGGGTGCGAAAAGTAACTTTACGCTTCACCGCGGGCGTTTAAAATGGGATTTGTGGCGTAGTTCGCTGGGTCCAGATTTTTGTTATTTACTATTTAGGAGTTTCTTGTGGACCAGAGTGCATCATCGGTCGGTCGTCAAGGCGGGCTCGTTGGACGGAAAAATAACTGCTTAGCCCCGAAAAAGGACGACAGGACACTTCCTCCACTTCAGACCCGACGGTGCGTTCGGGAAGTGTCACGCCACCTACCGCACTCCAGTCCACGGTCCTCGTCCCACGAAGAAATATGGGCTCCTCGACGGCGCCGTGAAGCCATCCGTTTGGGGACTAACCTGGTCATAGAATTCTGTGGTCGAGGGCAACCGGTTTTCGCTTGTATCAGGAAGGGATCTTGGGCAGGGTATTGTGTAACCCGAAGGTTGCGTTGGCGATTCCGGGTTTTAGTTTCTGAAAGGTAGAGCTCAGAGTGGGTGGGCAAGAGCTGGGGAAAGTGGATTGACACCAGAGTGGGAACATGATATGCGTGATAAAAGCCAATAGATCCTTTGGGTTTTCTAAAATGTTTTGCAGACTTCGCGATTTCGCAAAACGTTTGATTGTGAAACGCAAGATTACCAAGGAGGAAAAACATGCGTGTTAATAGAGATAGTAAACGTTTATAAAATCTGAAAAATGGGCCGCACATGTAACCTGTCTAACTCGTCGGTCGGTTGCCTGGAGTTATGGCGGTGTAGGTGGAGGGTCAAGAGGGACAGTGAGTTTCAGACTATCCAGTGCTCGGGATTCCACCGCAGGTGCAGGTGCTTATGGGATAGTACCAGAATGGGTTACGTGATTTGCCAAAGAAAGCCACGTTGAGGCTGCCAATAGACACGGTTGTTAGTTGAACATTCTGCTCTAAAGTAAAATGTTTCGGAGCCCGTTGCAGAACTCTAAAAAGTCCAATCTAAAGAGGCTGGACGGAGCACCGCGCTACGTCAATGCGGAGGATGATGCGAATGCATGTAGAGAACCCGCTATGCAGTTGCTCATCTCTTGTCTGCTCACGCGACGAATTTGGGTGTAATGAACACACGTTTTGCCATGGAGGATGCAAAAATGGCGGCCGAATACTCGACGATGCAGGGGGAGAAACGAACGTGCTGGTGCACATTACAAGTCAGATTTGATGCTGCTTCGAATGCCTAAGACGACAGCCGAAATATTTTCGCGCCAGCTAGCGTCTGAGGAGGCGCAGAGCGAGGCTTTTAGCTGTCTTTGAAAACGTTTGACTAAACCGTTGGCTGTTAGGTAGTACGCTGTGGTATGAATGCGGTAGCAGCCTAGAAATTTGCAGAACGTATCGTACTGTGATGTTGTTTCGTAGGGCATTCCATAGTTAGTTGTGATGGCGAATGGGCATCCGTAATGAGAGACTCACCTTTTAAAAAGCCCCGGATAACCTGCTCAGCTATGCCGTCGGTTATATGAATGGATACTGGCTATCTGGTGAAGCGGTGGACACAAGTAAAATTATATGAATCCGTAAGAAGGAATCAAGGGAAATACCAGGTCTAAGTTTACCAGCGAGAACCGAGAGTTCGGGGCAGGAAATGAGGCAAGAGCATTGCGCGTGTGACGATGTACTTTGGAGCGCAGGCATTGTAGACAGGCGCCAGTCCTGATACGAAGTTCTTTGTTTACGCGTGCCCAAACGAAACGCTCAGTGATCCGTTTCAAATTCACACGTATATCGGTATGTGATCCTGCGTTGGGTGCATCGAAGACAGTTCGTCTGAGGAGATGGGCACGGCAGGTCTAGGGCAGCGTGTGTAAATGTACCAGACAATTATTCCATCCGTGATTTGGAGAGGCAAAGCTTGCACATGCACTGAAGTGGACTGCAGTGTGCTTTGGATTTCTTCATCTAGACCCCGAGCTGATGCCATGACGACTAGGTCGAACATAGTTAAATACTGAAGAGTGATGTTGACAGGTGAGAGAGCGTCGGTGACTGGATTGTCGACACCTGAGACATGACTTATGTCGGCAGGGAACTGCGTGATAAAGTCCAGGTGTCCAGTTTCCCGAGGGGAGTATTTAGCAGAGGCTGAGTTTAAGGTGAAGGTGGAGGGCTTGTGGTCACTGTAGTCCGTGAAAACGCGGCCTTCGTGTGTGTGTTCGAAGTGGCAATGACTAGGTAGATGGCGAGCATTTCTCTGCTAAACGTGCTGTAGCGGGATTCCGCTCGCTGCAGTCATTTGGAGAAGAACCCAAAAGGTTGCCATTGCCCCCCAGTATGTTATCGGAGGACAGCTCCTACCACAACGTCTGAGGCATCAGTCGTGATGGACAGAGATGCAGTTGATTCGGAATGAGCGAGGAGAGCTATGTTAAAGATAGCATCCTTGAGCTCTGTGAAGTCTGACTGTGCTGTGTCCGGGAAAGCAACCTTACGTTCATTCCCTCTGAGTAGGTCAGTCAGAGGCTGCATGAGCTGAGCACAGTGAGGGACGAAACGTCGATAGTACTTGAGTAGACTACAAAATTGACAAAGGTGTTTGAATGAAGTGGGAGCTAATAAGTCCTTAATGGCCTGGATCGTATGAGGAAGAACATCGATAACAAATATGAAAGGAGGTGACTTAGGAATTTTGCCTTTGACTTGCTGTCTTCTCAGTCGGGTTGCCTGTGACACTGTGTTAGCTTAAGCGCTGGGAGAAAGCTCGAAGGTGGTCGAGATGCTCTTCCTCCGATGAAAAGCTGCCATCATCGAGATAGAAATTAGCGAAGTCTAAACCACGAGTGACATTCTGAATGAAGCGTTGGAAAATTTTGCGGCGTTGTACAGTCCGAAAGGCATCCTGAAATATTCTATCACTCCAAAAGGTGTGGTGACGGTTATTAGATGAATGTCATTCTCTTCTACAGGTATCTAGTGATAGGCAAAATCCAGATCCATCTCGTTGAAAATCGTCTTACCTGTGAGGCATGCAGTGAGGTCCTGCATGTGTGGGATGGGATACCTATCTGGGCCGGTTAGCCGATTGAGCGCGCAATAGTCACCGCAAGAGCGCCAGTCATGTTTCCTTAGGGACCATCTGCAGGGGATAAGACCAAGTGTTGTCGGAAGGGCGGATTATTCTAGCTTCCAGGATGTGCTCAAACTCCGCTCTAGCTACCTTATGTTTACCAGGTGATAGTAGGCGTGGGAGGCATGAGACGAGTGGGCCACTCGTCCGAATTTGATGCGTGACTTGGAATGCCACGCGCAAGGCTGCGTTCATTGGCTGAAGGAGCTTGGAATATTGGGAGAAGATTGGTTTAGCCTAAAGAGGTTTGACAAGAGGCGTACTCCAGGATGATAGATGCGATCTCGGCGTTGATGCCATGAACACCTAGTTTCCTTGCAATGTCAACCATCATCTGGTGTTTCGCATCTAACAAGAGGTTGAAATACGTGATACAGTCAATGCCGATGATGACGAAGGGGATTGCAGCAAGGGTGAATACCCAGTGAAACCTGTGCCAAAGATCTAGGTCCAGTGTAAGCCAGTGATGACAGTAGGTGGCTATTGGCGTGCCATTAACAGCATTCAGACTTGTCGACAAAGAAGCGGTAGGCTCGCTTGACATGGGGGATGAAGTTGACTTGCGCCCCGGTATCAACTAAGAAGTGGGTTTCGGTATCAAAATCCCTGATGTAGATGAGATAACTTTGGGCTTTGCAGAAAGCGTTAGTCTCCATTACTGGCCAGCTTGGGAGGTCATTTGCAGCGGAGAAGATACATGGCTGTATGCACTTACGGGTTTCATTGTCGAAAAGCATGTGAAAAGCACTAACCTTTGGCGTTGGTTTTCGTGTTGATAGGCGATAAGCTAGGGCAGCTTCTCTGCTTATGGTCTAGAGTGAGCAACTGAATTGTTCGCTGAAGAGACGCTAGCTGCGACGATATAGGGTTTATTACTGATGGCTCGCTAGTCGCAAGCGTCGCCCAGGTTGCGTTGCGCTAAGTTGCGTAAATACTTTAGATTCACTCGGTGGCTGGTGTCCTTAGATGGCAGGGCCGTTCAGAGATCATTTGCTACAGCGAGGACAGCCTGAGTGCTTGCATGGAAACGTTGCATCCACGTTCTGCGGAGATTCCCAACCTTCATGTTGAAAGTGTCAAGGAGCTGTTGCGTGTCTCGCAACAGGGCTGAGGACATTTTTTCTCAGTTGCGGATCAATAAATAATGGTTACAGACGAAGCGTGTCAGAAGGCGTGATTCGCTGAATAATAGCCTGTTTAAAATTTTTGTCTTTCATTGCATGAGGGTGGACAAGCTATGGTCTCTCAACTGTGAGTACATACTCAGAGGAAGCCGAAATATTAGATGATTATACATAGTGAAATCAGAAGAAATCCTAAAATGTAACAGTGGATTCTAGGTTTAAAAACCATAGGGAAGATTCATTCTCCCAAGGAGGTTGAAGTATCAACGCTACATCATTAACCGGGTAAGGGGATGGCTTGTCCTCTAGATCATTCAATAAAAAATTCAACTAAAGATATGCGTTAGGTGTGAAAACAAAGTGAGAACAAGTGATGAATCACAGGCAACTGGAACGAGCCCATCTGAATGAAACTACAAAATGGAGGGCGGTGTGTTCTGGGCCGGGCCACCAGTTGTTGGGTAGCGCCTGGGTTACTAGTCGGTAGCAATGACCTGCCAAATACGAGACGGTAGTAGAGGTCGAGCAGCTGGACCCAAAGTACAGGCTACAAGGAATGGGGAGCGAATCAGCAAGATATAGGAACCGTGTAGCACGAACTCACTAGAGCAGTTTGTAACAACGGAAGTGTCGTCGGTAAAACATATGGACTTTTGGTAGGTTCGAACAACAATAAAAGCCAGCGTTGTAAAATACTGGGTGTGTTTTTAGGTGCATTACAATGTTCTCTCATAAAAGCAAATAGATATGTTCAAGTACATAAGTTAAGAGGTGGGGGTATGAGTGTCATTTGAATTAAATAAGAAAGCATGCTTGGAGTTCTCCAGGACTTCGGAATTTAGTCCTCCTTAAGCACAACCGATTCTTATGGTTGTTTGAAACGCTCATATTTTTTCGTTGCTTTCGAAGACTGCATGCTTGCTACATTATATAAAATAATTGTCCGAAGTTTTGTATAATCAGTTAAGCGACGCATCAGCATAGAAACGTAAGTAACAGCATAGTAAAATATTATAATATTCGTTTGGTCATTTGGTCTGACTTTCTGGTTGTCGGCATGGCTGGGCATTCAGTTCGCAATTCATGACTGTTGAGCACACAACTTCGTTAGTAGACAGTACTATTAATGTGAGCTATTTTATGAAGAAGCATTCAGATATATTGCTTAATTCTGACCTACCCTGTTGTACTCCGGTTGTACCCCCTGCCAAATTTTACCTAACAGAATACACCAAACGGCGTTTATTCTTGGATCGTTCGGCAAAGTACGAAAGAAGACAAGTAGATAATAAAATTACGATACATGTCTAAACATGCGGTCTGCTGATGTTACAGGTTTCATCTATTCCCAACATTTATCAATATTCAACGGTTTTGTTACTCTACCGGTAGTGTAAACAACGCCATCTGTAGAAAACTTGAGGTTAAACAAATTAACTTTTGCTTCTATAAGGCAGAGAGTAGACTGAACTAGATTCGAAGGATTATATCGTAAGCAATGTATGTTCTTTCTGCTGTTGATTTCAGATGCTGAGTCATCACCATGCTGCATACACCAAATTACAAGAGCTAACAAATGGCAACTCAGTTGTTGATGCGGTGACAAATTAGTAGAATAGTAGAACAACGACACCACGATAAACTCCATTAAGTTTATTACACAATGTGCAGAGTGTAGTAAAATCATCTACTCCCATCTGCCTCTGCAGTCAGGCTCAGTTTTTGACTTTACGTTCTAGAAACAGAGCCTAGTTGCCTCTCAAAAGTACTAACTTATGGAATCTCTCCACGATAAAGTATTTTCGATAAGTGTTAAACCAAGAGATATTTCCTGATTTTCTTAAGCAGATTTTTAACAACTGAACGATATGTAGTTCATTTTCTTTTTAATGTTCGCAACCATATTTTTACATTCCGTGGCAAGCGTTTCTGGCCTGTCTGCTCGACAAACAGGTGCCCTGATGCCAGTCACCTTAAAGTTCGCCTTCTCAATTCAGTTGTAGCTCCTCCAAATATGGGCCGGCGTGATACATTGCCCCTGTAACAGCCTGAAGGATAATGCTCATCTTGCATGTAAAATTTTATAGATAGTTTATAGTATACTATTCGCTAGAGTTCCGCTGCCTCCTACCCTATGACCTTCTTTACCTGCGTCCGGTTCACCACTCGTCTGCTCGGTGAGTAAATAATAAAGAAAGCAATAAATGGTATATTTCTCGACGGTGCGAGAAGCAGATCAAATGGGTTATCTGATCATTATATGCGGCATACTCAGATGGCAAAGAAAATTTTTGAATTTCAACATATAGTTCCAAAAGACGATTTGTATTGCTCGAATATTTAAAAGTAATAGAAATGTGGAAAGTAAAGCATAAGAATAAATGTAAGCATAAGCAATAGTTCAAGTGAAGCAATGTGACCTTCAATGGAACCGTCTTCTGGGGACCTGCTTCCATTCGGGTTAGTCCCTCAATAGATTTCATCTGCATTGCTACGCCGCACCTGGCCATATGCTGATGAGCAATGAAGGCAACTAAGCCGTTATAATGTTGACCAGGTTTTATTAGCCGCGCTTTTAAGCAACACGTCAGCATTATGGAGATTTGATTTTTATGGCCGCTGTTTTATGCAATATGTTGTCAACATTTAGTCTCCTTTTTGGGTCCAGCATCTTTAGTCGTTAGTTGGTTTGTGGCAATTCGCCTTGAGTGGGCACAATTATTTATGTTGGAGGCTTCAATCCAGCACCACAGTAGATCAACCCAGTCGTGACCAACCATGGATATAAAAGAAAAATAATAGCATATAGTGAAAACTACAACGAGTAGGTGTTATCTACTTTTCTAGAATATGATGTGACCCGACAGTTGACTAACAGTTTGTACAATCAATGATTCTCTTCGGTGATGTATTAAAAGTATTTATAATCAGTGCAGCTCCTGAAGGATTTCCAGACGATTCCATGGGGCGAAGCCAACAGATCGAACAGAAATTGTACTCGAAGCGGAATTTGCAGAGTAGGGAAAACTGCAGCGTATCACTAGCATGCGACCTCCACGAAGTAACAGAAGATAATTAACGGTGTAGAACAAATACAAGGAAAGAAAATAGAAAAAAGCTGCAACGAAGTTTTGTCTTGATAAGCTCAGATGTAACCTTTGGCGGAAAATTCGTTATTTTACAAAGTATCAATGCCTCTGTTACCTGTGGTTGAATCAATGGAGTCGGGTGAAAAAGCGGAAACTGTGCAATTAAGGCATATTCATCTCGCTCCAGTTTCATAAGGACATTCATTTGTCCAAATTAATCTCAGCATACTAGTAGCTGTTTCAACACTGAGGACTGTATGTAATGCCTTTCGTAATTTTAGCTCTGACTGGAGTTCACGTGTCTCACTAGCAATTCTCCTCCATTATATGAAAGGTGGCTATGAAAAAGCTTGTCCGACTGTCTAGTGCGTTATCTTTTCCCTAATACTTTGTGGTTGTTGCTGCTGCTGTTGGTTGTTGTTGTTGTT
>CALYDF020006687.1:0-13169 GCA_944474145.2 Dicrocoelium dendriticum
ATCACCGTTTCCTTATGCCTTAATCTAATTTTTCTCTTTTTATTTCTCTCTCTCTCTCTCAAGTGATTGGCTGTTGTTTGATATCCCTGGTGTGGCTGCGCTTGATGTGCATGTTGACAAGGTGCCTACCTGTCTATTACCCACTACCTCGTCCATACTGGCTCCAGGAGACAGTTGGTCGTTGCTGGAGGGGACGGGGTGCACGGTCCTTGTGGCCGTGCTAGGCTCGAAGAGTGGTTCCATGCAGTCAGTGTGGAGCGGACTACGGTGCAGCCACCGCCTTGTGTGCGCTTGATTCCCCAAATACAGTGTGCTTGTGTTTGCCTGTGAAGGAGTGTGGGCCGGCTCTGTTGATGAAACTTGGTTCCCATCCGCATGCCTCCTGGTCTTATTCCTTCGGGTTTACACTGGATATGGGGTGTGTGGTTGGAGCTGTGGGTGGTGCAGCGCAAGCCATCCATGGTCCCTCTGTAGGCGCAGGCGTCCTGTGGCTTGCCACAGTGACAGGCAAATCCGAAACCGGTTGGCGCCCACCATTTCCTGATCGTGATGCATGGCGCGATCTAATTACGATTGCATTTGCTGAAGTGCGGGAGAAAGCCCTCATGCACGCAGAGAAGAAGCGGCATGCACCGATGAATTGTACTTCATCGACATCGAGGGCATGGTGCTGTAGAACATGCGGTCGCGAGTGCCTTTGTCAGGCAGGCCTAGTGAGCTATGGGAGAGATCACTGGGGACCACTGCCGAAGCGACGACGGGTCCCGCATTGAACATAGGCAGCACCGGCGCAGCGTTTGTAGGCACGATCAGTCCGATTTACTAACCGCATGCTTGCATGCAAAGTCTCTTTATTTCAGGTGGTGGGTTTTCGGTTCTGTCCTAATGCTTTTCTTTCTCATATAAATGTCTAGTGTGCCATGAGCTATGCCATTAGGGGCCACTACAGAAGCGACGACGGGTCCTGCAGAGAATTACGACGAGCCGGCGCAGCGTTTGTAGGCACGCTGAATTTCATTTACTAACCGCGTGCTTGCATGCTAAGTCTCTTTATTTCAGGTGTTGGGTTTACAGTTTTTACCTTAATGCTTTTCTTTCTCATATAAATATCTCCCTGTACTCTATTCCTTTAACTTCCGCTCATCGCCTAAGCCAATTGTATTCGATTTCCATAACCTTTTTGTGTTCGTGTCGTTCCGTGAACTGTACTTCCACACCTCGTGCACTTAGCTAGGATCTGTTTATAAACAACTTATTACATATGCTATACAATTGAAAGGTTTATATCACCGTTTCCTTATGCAATAATCGAGATTTTCACCACAATTTTCTTTCTTTCTCTCTCTCTCTCAAGTGTTTGGCTGTTGTTTGATATCCCCGGTGTGGCTGCGCTTGATGTGCATGTTGACAAGGTGCCTACCTGTCTATTACCCACTACCTCGTCCATACTGGCTCCAGGAGACAGTTGGTCGTTGCTGGAGGGGACGGGGTGCAAGATCCTTGTGGCCGTGTTAGCATCAAAGAGTGTTTGCATGCAGTCAGTTTGGAGCGGACTACGGTGCAGCCACCGCCTTGTGTGCGCTTGATTCCCCAAATACTGCGTGCTTGTGTTAGCCTGTGAAGGAGTGTGGGCCGGCTCCGTTGATGAAACATGGTTCCCATCCGCATGCCTCCCGGTCTTATTCCTTCGGGTTTACACTGTATGTGGGGGTGTGGGTTTGGAGCCGTGGGTGGTGCAGCGCAAGCCATCCATGGTCCCTCTGTAGGCGCAGGCGTATCGCGGCTTCCCACGATGACAGACGAATCCGAAACCGGGTGCCGCCAACCATGTATTTCAGTGTCTATTTCAGCCTTCACCGGAGGTGCAATCTTCAACATTGCCGCGAATCAGCATTGGTGCTGAAGTATTAGAATCCATTTCCGCTTTTGCTACCTTGGGAGTGTGATGTCGACTGACCAGCTGCTACACAGTGAGCTGCGTATCCGCGTGTTGAAGGCAGCGGCGGCATTCGGGAAGCTTGAGTATCGAGTGTGGAACAACCATCAGCTTACCACTGGCACGAAGCTGATGGTATGCAAATCCATGGTGCTGTCCGTTCTGCTATACGGCAGTAAAACGTGGACAATGTACCGGCGGGATGTGCGATATCTCGAGCGGTTCCATCAGCAGTGTCTGCGACGGATTTTGCGCATCGGTGGGGCGCCAGAGTTGCAGACACGGTAGTGTTGCGCCGAAGTGGGATGTATGCAGTGGACTGCATACTATTGCTGAGACACCTGAGGTGGATCGGTCATGCGATCCATATGGATTCGATGCGCATACCGAATCAGCTATTATATGGTCAGCTGAGTATTGGAAAGCTGCACCTGGGGAAACCCAAGTTACGTTACCAGGACATGATTAAAGTGAGCCTCACACGTTCTAATCTTGATTGCAGATCATGGGAATCGAAGGCGGTTGATCGGCGTGCATGGCGCGATCTGACCACAAAGGCAGTTGCCGAGGTGCAGGAGAAAGCCCTCATGCATGCAGAGAAGAAGCGGCAAGTGAAGAAGCGGCAAGCTCCGATGGGTTGTTCTCCATCGACATCAAGCGCATGGTGCTGTAGAACATGCGGTCGCGAGTGCCTTAGTCAGACAGGCTTAGTGAGCCATGAGCGAGGCCACTCGGGACTACTACGGAAGCGACGACAGGTCCTGTAAAGAACGTAGGCAGAACCTGCGCAGCGTTTGAAGGAACACTGCATTTGATTTATTAACCAAGTGCTTACATGCTAAGTCTCTTTATTTCAGGTGGTGGGTTTTCAGTTTTTTCCTAATGCCTTTATTTCTCCTATAATTGTCTAGTGATTCATAAGCGAGGCCAATTGGGACCAGTAGAGAAGCGACGACGGGTCCAGCAGGGAATTATTCAGAACCGGCGCAGCGTTTGTAGGTACGCTGCATTCGATTTACAAACCGCCTGCTTGCAAGCTAAGTCTTTTTATATCAGGTGGTGGGTTTTCTATTTTGCCATAATGCATTTCCTTCTCACACAAATGTCTACCTGTACTCCATTTCACTAACTTGCACAACTTGCTTAAGCCAATTGTATTCGATTTCAATAACATTTTGTGTTCGTGGCATTTCCGTAAAGTATACTTTCTGACCTCGTGAACTCATCTAGGGGTCGTTTGCAAAAAACAACTTATTTCATATACTAATTAACCTAGGGTTTATGTTACCGTTTCCTATGCATTATTCGAGTTATCTTCTTTTATCTCTCTCTCAAGTGGTTAGCTGTCGTTTGATATCCCCGGTGTGGCTGCGCTTGATGCGCATGTTGACAAGGTGCGTACCTGTATATTACCCGCTACCTCGTCCATACTGGCTCCAGGAGACAGTTGGTCGTTGCTGGAGGGGACGGGGTGCAAGATCCTTGTAGCCGTATTAGCATCAAAGAGTGGTTCCATGCAGTCAGTTTGGAGCGAACTACGGTGCAGCCACCGCCTTGTGTGCGCTTGATTCCCCAAATACTGCGTGCTTGTGTTAGCCTGTGAAGGAGTGTGGGCCGGCTCCGTTGATGAAACGTGGCTCGCATTCACATGCCTCCCGGTCTTATTCCTTCGGGTTTACACTGGATATGGGGTGTGTGTGAATGGAACTGTGCGTGGTGCAGCGCAAGCCACCCATAGTCCCTCTGTATGCGCAGGCGTACTGTGGCTAGCCTAAGTGACAGGCGAATCCGAAACCGGATGCCGCCAACCATGTATTTTCTTCATGTGTTGCGGCACAATAGCGGAGATCTTTTCTTACCGCTAGCTGGCGCGTGTAATGATGATGATGATGATGACAACGACGCACCCTATATGCATCGCAAACCCAAATGAATCAGCCCTGGAGGCATGTGCATGGGTGCGGGTTTCATCAATGGAGCCGGTGCACACTCCTTCAAACTGGAACAGGAATACTTTATGTAACGGGGAATGAAGCGCACGGAATGCGAAGGCTGAGCGGTGCTGCGCTACAGGCGTAGTGCAGGGAAGCAACATTTGATGGTTACACGGACATCACGCCAGTGAAATCCTTCCCCTCAAAAATGAACCATGGATATGTGTACAAATACGAAGTTAGCTAACAGCTAGGCAATCAAGCGACGAACGGCAAGGCATAGAAAAGTGGCATGCATAGGGAACTGGAGATGTGCACACCGACTGAGTGAACTTGTGAAGACCCTTGAACGCAGTAAGAAGGGGCACTTAATAAGGGTACATGTAGACGTAAGGTCAGCATACTGATTAACGCCACACTTGTAGCAATGGCTTACGGCTGACATGTCTGGCGTCATGGCTATTGCAACCACACGCACAGTGTGATGGTAGATGTTACGGTTACGCAAACATGTACGGGAAAACGTGACGTACAGTACATAGATATGTATGCTGAAATGCGTACCTGGAGTAAACCTTATGCCTGTAGGTGTATAGCAGTGGTAAAGCGGAGCAGTCTATGGGGAAACAAATGCACGCGGCAAATACGACTGCGACTTGCACAAGAGGTTACTAACCTCTGGTATCGCAACGAGTTTCATTGAGGTTAATGCCTCAACTCTGGTAAATGGGAATGGTACTCTGGCCGGCGTGTACCGCAAGCCTCGCTTCGTCAGATACACGGTGACGTTATCCTTCATTGAGGGAAAATGAAGTGGCTTTTTAAACCGCACCACAACTAGTTGATGCAACGGTTCCATATGATGTTTAAACCATTCGCCAATATTCCCGACCTCTTGCGTGAGCTGGTTAATGCCTCGTTAGCCAGGAAGCGAGAACACCGAGAAATGGTTTGCGGATACTTCACAAGGTGCATGCAATGAAGACGCGGCATTAATGAGGGTGGTTAGTAGTGACTTACCTTTTCGGCGTAGGGCAACTAACGGTGTGGGGTAGCTGGAAGTTACGGTTAACCGCTTGCGGATGCAGGTAAAGGGGGTCGTTGGAAGGAAACCTTTACACTGAAACCTTTCATGTGATTGATGTACCGCCGCAGCCGAATGTGAGGAAGGTTAGCATGGTACGTGCAACGAACGACGCAGGAGAATAAATGCATGACGTACGCAATGGAGATAAAAGAACGTCGTAAAGCCTCTGATGACATGGCATGACATGGGAAGGCGGAGGGGATACCTAGGGGAGGCTCAGTGGCAGAGTTAGGTGAAAAGGCAATGTGCGGCGCACTTCAGTGTGGCTCTGAAAGAGAAGTTATTATAGGAAACCAATGGTACCTGTGGATAGGTACCACTGATGCATCACATGGCCGCTGCTGTACGTGGGGGGAGATTCAGTGGCATGGTGAAGTGGGCAAGAAGCACCCCGGTTGTCACGCGACAGCGGCAACCCTAAGATTTGCAAGCACAGGTAAGCGGAGAAGGCAACGCAGCACTCACCATCAACCGTTGGCTATTGCGCGTGCTGTTACTTCTCAAACTTGAAGATGCGTTACCGCAACTGGGAGAACACTGGGCGCCTGTTCACGGAATATCTTGCAAACCCGTGGACTGGGACTCCCTATTACCATGCATGATGAGTGATTGCGAGGAAACAAACAATCCCACCATTAGGTGAAAAGTCAGAAGTGCAGTGGACTGCTTTACCCCAGCCTTGTGATTCCAAATGCTGATGCTGACCTGAAACTTCCTTCATGAACGGGAGCGGACCTACTATACCGAGAGATAAGTAGGCTGAAATGAGTCGCTGGAAGTAACCTTACGCTTGGCATTGTATGATAGTGGTAAACGGTTACAGTGCATGGTGTAACAAATCCACGCGACAAGTAGGAACGCGATGCTCAAAATAGATTACTAACCTGTGGTATTGCAAGGCGTTTCGTTGACTTCGATGTCCCCACTCTGGTAAATGGGAATGGTACCCTGGCCGGCGTGTACCGCAAGCGTCACTGCAACCTAGATACAAGGTGACGTTATCCTTCGTAACGGCGACCTGCAATGGTGTTTTAAAGCGCACGAGGAAAAGTTGATGCATTGCTGACATATGATTTTTAAACCATTCACAAATATTCCCGATCTCGCGGGTGCGCCGGTTAATGGCTCGTTATATACGAAGCGAGGACACTGAGAAACAGGTTGAGGATCCTTCAAACACGTGGTGATACATTTCCGTAGAACAGCGTCACAGGGTACCTGTAATAGAAAGATGCACGAAATGTAATTGCAGATTGATGTTGATGACTTGCAACAGTACACACGTGAGGAATTTGCTGAGGCGGTCTTGTAGTTCGGGAAAACAGGGATATGGATACCATAACATGCTTTACAAGAAGAGGGTGACATCACGGATAGCAGGGGACACCTGGGAGGTATAGTATCTGGATAGGTATGAAATCCGGCTTAAGATGGTGCGTAGCAGTGACTTACTTGGATGGTGTAAGCAAACGGACGGTGCGCGGTTCCTGAAACGTACTGCTAACGGCAGGCAGATGCAATTAAATCGGGGCAGTGAAGCCGAACTTGTGCGCCACCGCCATAGACCGTTCCTGATCTCATCCTCAATGGCAATGTCCGTTGTACAACTTCAAATGTAGTTACATTTCTGACCGACGGTCGGATGTAACCCCAAACGGTCCGCGCAGGTGATACCTGTCAATGTTGCAAGACTGAGAAAAATTCTCAGTTGCAAGCCTGCGCTTGAAGGATAAACTTCGGACGGTTTTCTCCAATTTACCTGAGCACTGGTCACGATTCAACTCCTGCGCAATGTCTGGTCCATGCGCACAGTTGCTACTAACGGAATCATGCACATGAGTAACTGGTTCAAAAGTCTTGTCGTCTCCGTCCGATTCATTATCTGTACGCCTAATCCCAGACGTCGCCATATGTTCTTGCTTCTGTGGCTCTCACTCCTAAACCTTTTGGACTAGTCCGGCCTCTCTGGCTCCAAATGCCTATGGGTCTCAATCCAAGGCTTCTCTTCCTTTCAACATCGATTCAAGTTCTCATTGGCATAAAAAACAGCCTCATGTACTCGCCTCCGTCTGATACATTATAATATGCTTGGACCCCTGCAAATTGCAATTTCAGGTCTCTGATTGACTTTTGCCTCTCGGTTCCACTATCATTCTTCTCAGCTCACAATATCGTCTCCCTCTCTTTTGGTCCATATCGCATCCGTTCAATGACGGTATAGGTACCTCTAACGCCAGCGCAACTTACTAGCGTTCGTTTGATTCTCTTTGCTACTGTGACACTCATTATTAAACCTACTGGATTTGTCCGGCCTCTCAGGCTCCTAATACCCATCGGTCTCAAATCAAGGCCTCTCTCATTTAAACATCGGCTGCCGTCGGCAAATCTTCTGATCTCTATAATTAACTGCCTCTTGTACTCGCCTCAGTCTGGTACATTACCTGCATGCTTTGACCTTCTACCGAAATTGAAATTTCAGGTCACTGGTTGAATTTTGCCTCTCGGCTCCACTCTCATGCTTCTCAGATCACAATTTCGTACCCCTCTCTTGTTTGGCCTCTTCACTGGTCCATATCGCATTGGTTCAATGGTGGTTTAGGTTCCCACAGCGTCAGCACAACATACTAGGCCACATTTGATCCACTTTTCTACCGCGTCACGCACTCTTAAACCTCCTGGACCGCACCGGCCTCCGGCTGCAAATGCCTATAGGTCTTAAACAATGCCTTCTCTTCCTTTGACCATCGATAACAGTTCTCATTGGCATAATAAACAGCCTCATGGTACTGGCTCATTATCTGCATGCTTGGTCGCCTGCAAAAGTGCAATTTCAAGTCTCTGATTAATTTTTGTCTCTCGGCTCCGCCATCATGAATCTCAGCTCACAATCAAGTTCCCCTCTCTTGTTTGGCCTTTCTTTTGTTCCATATCGCCTCGGTTCAATGGCGATATAGTTATCACTAGCGTCAGCGCAACATCCTAAGCTTCCTTAGATTCCCTTTGCTACTGAGGTACTCAGTTTTAAACCTCTTCGACTACTCCAGCCTCTCAGTCCCCAAATGCCCATAGGCATCAAACCATGGCCTCCCTTCGTTTGAGGATCGGCTGCCACCGATTAATGTTCTCATTGGTATAATTAACTGCCTTATGTGCTCGCATCCGTTTGATACATTATCTGCACGCTTGGTCGTTCTACGGAAATTACAATCTCAGGTCCCTGGTAGAGGTTTGCCTCTCTGCTCCATTCTCATGCTTCTCAGCGCACAATTACGTCCCCTCTCGTGTTTTGCCTCTCTTCTGGTCTATATTGCAACAGTCCAATGGCGGTATAGTTATCACTAGCGTCAGCACAACATCCCAGTTCTCTTTTGGTTACCTTTCCTTCTGTGCGTCTCATTCCAAAACATTTTGGCCAAGTCAGTCCTCTGAGGCTCCAAATGCCCATAGGTCTCAAGCCAAGGCCTCTCTTATTTTGAGAACCGGCTGCCATCGACTCAAGTTCTCATTGGTATAAGTTACAACCTTATGATACTCTTCTTTGTCTTAATCATTATCTCTATGCCTGGTAACGCCTACCGAAATCCGAATTTCCGGTCTCTGATTGAGTTTGCCTCTCGGCTCCACTATCATGCATCTCAGCTCACATTATCGTCTTCCTCTCTTGTTTGGCGTCTCACTTCGCTCATATCGTAACTATTCTTTGGCGGTATAGGTACCACTAGCTTCAGCTCATCGGTCACACCATTGATTTCAGCCAGCACAACTTTACCATAAATTTTATATTTATACAATAACATAGTCCTGTTCAATTTTGTTGGCAGTTTGCTCGGTCCGTTTTTCTTCTCACCCTTGTTCTACAGGATAACATTACCTGCACCGAACACTGCTGAAGACGTACCTGCGACGCTCCCATGGGAACGGATTCAATAAAGAACAAAGAAAACCCGCACTTTATAATCATGACACACTAAAGAACACACTAAAGAAACTGATCAATTCAATACAAGTCACCTGAGTCGTCCGACTTCAACAGCTCCATCCACTTGTAATGGACTCTGAAGGCGACTACACAGCCATAGGAAACAAATTGGCGTTACGTGACTGCGAATATCCGCGAGGGTAATTGGTCAGATACCATTTTGCTAATGTATATCAACAGCCGGCAGTGTTCCAGGACGTGGTGGGTCTTCGTCTGGCAAGCGTTTTCCCTACAAAAAGCCACAAATGTCTGTTTAACAACACTGCGAAGTAGCGGATGTGACTCGCCACCCAATAAAGTCACCGCCCCTAACACATTGGCAAGTTGACCGTCACCACATTTACAAGTTCCGTGTATATATCGGCTCTTGCACGAACACGCCTACATATCTGACTAGTGACATACCACTATTCTTAAGTATTTTCCACCCGTTTACTCATACTTCACTCACTGACCTTCATTGCTTACGGGACGTCGTCGGACTAGTTCCTCATCAACATACCATATAAGTGATCTGATCACTATTTTTACCTCTCGCATTCTGTGTACATAGACCACATACAACCTTTGGGCTCTATGGGCCTACACTACTGTCTTCAACTCTACTACTCCCACTGTTGGTGCTGCATATTCCGCTATCATGTACAATAATGCAATATGCTGATCATGCCCAAAAGGCGTGTCTCGCTTTGTCGAGAATAAAATATTTATTTATTTATTTATTTATGTAGCAAGCGAGAACTAATGGCTGCTAAGCACACGCAAAGGAAGGAAATACCATTAAGTTGGGTTGTCGGGCATGGAGATCAACGTTCCAACGATTACGGACCCACCCACTGCACCTATGTCCTGGTGCTGCAACCCATGCAGGGGAGACGCGAGGCCATAGGACACCGGGTGGCCCTGAAAAGGGCCGTTGGGTCGTTCACGAAGACGTCTGTTGGGAAACGAAGACCAAATCCAAATTGACGTGCTATGGCGACTTACTATCCAGAGGACGCGGCAATCGGATACACTTCATCTACGAGGAAACCTGTGCAGTGAACTCGGAGTATGGAAGTGTTAACTCACTTGGCAATGTGAAGCAGGGGATGTCGTGTTAATGCGGACGGTGGCTAACTGTGCTGCGACGCTTGGAGCTGCCTGGCTAGCTAGGCGAACAACCTCCTCGTCGTGCCAGCTGGGTTGTTCGGGTTTAACCTGTTCCAGCAAATAGTTCGGCGGCAGTGTTCCAGGACGTTTTGGGTTTTCGACTGGCAAGCGTTCTCCCTATAAAAAGCCACACATGTCTGCTTAACAACACTGCGACATGTCCGATGTGACTCAACATAAACTAAAGTCACTGGCCCGTGGATATTCGGTAAATGCTATCCAACCTACGAAAATCAATCGCTTATTCTCACATTTCTGACGATAGCAAACAGTCAAAAATTCCACCTCGCATTCAAGAACACAAGCTACATTTCTACACAATTACTTACGTATATACATCCATATACTCACATACACTGTTATGAAAAACATGTCCTTTTGTACAAGTTGATCACACTATGTTAGCTAAATATGATCATGCCTGTAAAGATGTGACTGGCATTGCCGAGAATAAAAATTTAGTATTTATTTATATCTGTGGAAGGGAAAGCGATTAGCGTAAAGGTCCTTACGTCGGAAGGCAATTGGCGGGGCATATAACTGTGGCACTGAAATAGAGATTATCAGAGAAGACCAATGTTACCTGTGGATTGGTTTCAATGATGCTTCACATGGCGGAGAAGACATCTGGGAGGTGGCTGAGCGGCGGTGCAATGTTGGAAGGCAGTACACGGCGCATATCACTTTGGCTCTGAAATAGAAGTCATCATGCAAAAATCGGCACCTGTGACTACGTATGCATGATGCATCACATGAGTGAGGCTATACCTGGGAGGTGGCTGAGTGTCGGTGCTGCGTTGGAAGGCAGTGCTCGGCGCATATCACTTTGGTTCTGAAACAGAAGTCATCATGCAAAACATACGACACATGTGACTACGTATTAATGATGCATTACTTGGCGGGGGTGATACCTGTGAGGTTGCTGAGTGTTATGGCAAAAGGCTATGTGCGGCGCATATCACTTAGTCACTGAAAGGAAGGTTATGTAGAAAAAAGTCAAAAACTGACTATGTGGCAAGGAGAAGTCACATGGCGGTTGCACCACCTGAGAGAAGGCTCAGTGGCATTGTGCAGTATCACGGCAATTTGCGACGAACGTCGCCGTGGTTCTGAAAAAGGTCTTTGCGGATAAACAACGCCGCCCGGGGCTACGTATCATGCAAGCATCACAGTACGTCCGAGGTACATTGGAACATCTTCCCTGGCAGGGAAGTTGGGCTGTGGAAATGAGAGCCGGATGATGCGGACCTGAATCACGGTTCATTAGGGGGAACGGGAAGCTTACCGGCGCGGAATAGTGCAGCGCAGCTTCGGCTCTGAAGGCACGTTGCTTACTTCTTTTACGCTGATTTATATCAAGGGAAACTGCACTGCCGTCTGCCATTACAACAAAGGGCGTAACAGGTGCGTGTGCAAATAAGGCACACCTGCAGGGCATCATCCAAGGCCTTTTTCACGCAGGTTCCGCAGACACTACGAGCAAGAGAAGCAAACGAAATCCTTATCACCAGCATAGCACACACAGGACACATGGTACCATTGCGAGCACGCATTGCACATAGCCCACTGCACGGCGTCCCTGCGATCTTGCACATCCTCCCACTGACAGATTCCAAGCATGTCCTGGGAACCGCCTCCCTGAGTATCCCGTTTTCGTTTAACGGGCAATCTTTAGGAGGATGTCGCGTGAAGCTTCCGGAACTCTTTGCCCATTAGAGCACTCTTACTGGGCCTCACCTCCATCACGCGGCACTTCAGGGGCGATTTCCGCTTCCCGGACCCTGTTGCGGATGTGGATGGAACGGGTGTTTGCGTTGAAATCACAGTGCGGACGTCAATCACCTCTGTTGCTTGCCCGGGGTTCAACACAGCGCCTCCCGACGTCGTTGCCACCGCGACGGAGGTGCCATCGTGCGACGTTCCCGGCGTTGGTAAGCCACATAAAATCCTGACGTTAGCCTCCGTATCCAGGAGAAGGGGAACAGGGCACTTAGACGTGCGACCATACAATTGAAAACTGCCTTCCTTGGACATCAGCAACGCAACCATTTTCAAGAAGTTCAACGCCGCGGAGAAGTTCTCGGATTCGTAGCTGCACAATTGCGTGCCGATGTCTGACAGCACCTCCTGTGTCTTTCGCAGTTTTATGGAACGACTTAAAACCATATTGCTATCCGCGGCTTGACGATCTAGAATCCGCAAACCACCATCCCCCGGAACACAGTCTGAGGTACCTGCGGGAGGTTGCCAGGGTGAAAATCCAAAGACATCCATGTAGTATCTCCCCCGCTGAATGTCCATGAAGCCCCGTCACGTGACCATCCAACACCGCTGCCACCTCCGACACTTCACCTGACGTTCTATTTGGATGACGAATGCGCAGATTACTCAAGTCCACACGGGTCACACGCTTGCCGTACTCCTCATAGATGAAGCGCCTCAAATCCGGCGTGCCGGGGAACTATCCATCAAACGCAGCACTTCCTTCTCCTGTCGCGGTGACAGCCGACGGTTCGGTGCACACAGCCAGGGGTTACCAAGGTGGAAATCATGACTACGGGTCCTGAAGTAACTTCCCACGACATATTTTCCATCCTTCAAAACCACGGAGAATCGCGCCTCGCAATTGTAGGACTTGTGACTACATGAGTTAGTCTCCATGTTGCATAAATATTAACTTACCGCTTGCCACGCGATCCTGAACGTTGACAATGTACGCAACGGTACCGGATGTAACCGTAGCCGTCCCCATCCGGCAACTGTTTCTGCCTTCCATGGTGATACGCAGCAGCAGACTTCGAAGAAGCACGGGAAAAACAAGTCGCCGTTTCAATCTGAAAACGTCCCAATTGCTCCATCGTGTCTTCAACACTTTCATACTTCCCAACAACCAAAGACCTGAACAGTTCGCTATCGTCCACAACCATAGCGGTAGCAGAAAAACACAAGTATGGCCGCCGAAATAATAAAACAAACATCGTACACATGCACAATTACCTGGAACCATTTTTACGGCATCACAATTTACAAATAACCCAATTTCCTTCAAACTTTCCAGGTAATTGCGCACATTTTATCCTT
>CALYDF020006688.1:0-13156 GCA_944474145.2 Dicrocoelium dendriticum
TCCTATTCCAGAAGTCGTAGGTCAGTAAGAGACATGTAAATACAGCCAAGCTCCACTGTATTTGTAGTGTTTTGTTGACGGCGGATAACACGTTATTTTGTCAAAGTCATTGGCGTTCTGCTTTTTCCTTCATTTGGGCTAGAACTTTTGTAAAGCAGTAAAGTTCCTATTTCGGATTTGTGTCTAGTGAAAAGCTTACAACAATACGCAAATATCAGGATGGGACAGTGAGTAAAATGTGTCGAGGACTGTGCGATCTGAAAGATGTGGGCATGAGGGGTCTAGGATAAACTGTGAGTGTCACAAAGGATTGTTTCGTCCGCAATATTGAGAGGAACCGGTTGCACATGCAGTGAAGTGGACTACAGAGGGTGTTGAAGGTCTTCATCTTGCACCTGTGTCAATACCATGAAGGAATGCCGACAGTAGGCATAGAGTGAAAAGTTAGGTTGACGCGAGAGAGCGCGTCAGCGACGAGGTTGTCGACACCTGAGACAAGACGTATGTGAGCAGTGGATTACATGACAAATTTTAGGTGTTTTGTTTTTCATAATAAATATTTTCTAAGGAGGAGTCAAAGGCGAAAATGAGGGATTTGTGGTCAGTTCGTGAAAGCAAGGCATTTCAGTGTGTGTCTGAAGTGACGCATAGCTGTGTAGATCGCAATCAGTTTCCTACCAAACGCGCAGCAGCGGGATTCCGCTGGTTGCATGCGCTTGGAATATATCGTTGGCGGCATCCGGTTTCGGATTTGCCTGTCACTGTGGCCAGCCACAGGACGCCTGCGCCTACAGAGGGACCATGGTTGGCATACGCTGTACCACCCACAGCTCCATCCACACCCCATATCCAGTGTAAACCCGAAGGAATAAAACCGGTAGGCATGTGGATGGGAGCCACATTTCATCAACGGATCCGGTCCACACTCCTTCACAACACACACACAAACAAGTTGTAGTTGGGGAATCAAACGCACACAAGGCAGTGGCTGGACCGTAGTCCGCTCCACACTGAGTGCATGGAACCGCTCTTCGAGCCTTGCATGGCCACAAGGACCGTGCACCCCATCCCCTCCAGCAACAACCAACTGTCTCCTGGAGTCAGTATAGACGAGGTAGTGGGTAATAGACAGGTAGGCACGTTGTCAACATGCACATCAAGCGCAGCCACACCTGGCTAATAAACAACAGCCAGTGACTTGAAACGACACGATGAAATAAAATAAATCTAATAATGCATACAGATACGGTGGCATAACTCTTCGCTAAATTAGCATATGAAGTAAGTTGGTCAGCAACGAATCCGCGATAAGTAAAAATGTCCACAAGTATCTTAAACATGCTAAAAACGCAACAAAGTTACGGAAGATAAACGTAATTAGCGTAAGCAACGTAGCCAGTTAATATAAGATTACTAAGAGGTAGATCAAACCAAATAGTGGAATGAAATGTATCCAGCTTAAAAAGACCTAGCTTAGGTGCAAGTTGGTTTAGCCCAACTGCAGTGTAGAAGCATCAAGAATGCGACATCAACCTCAGCATGGAGCACTTGGAATATATATGGTTGGCGGCATCCGGTTTCGGATTTGCCTGTCACTGTGGCCAGCTACAGGACGCCTGCGCATACAGAGGGACCATGGGTGGCTTGCGCTGCACCACCCACAGCTACAACCACATACCCCATATCTAGTGTAAACCCGAAGGATATGGGGTATGTGATTGGAGCTGTGGGTGGTGCAGCGCATTTAGTGGGTCGCCTGTACCGGGAGCCCAGAGCGCGATTCGAGAAGACAGATCGAGTTGCAGGGAAACTTTTATTGGTACAGTAAAAGATTCCGTTATCTAGCTATAAAAGAACGACACCGTGCACGCTCTAGCTAGGGGATCGGAGCAAGCAAAGCACACAGGGCAGTCGCGAGTCGCAACCGAAACGAGCACCAAGCAAAAATGGCGATGAGCAAGTCAAGCATTCGAACTCCGTAATCAGTTCAACAAACCACACCGGTTGCCTAGGTGTACAATGAAATAATTTTAGTTAGAATTTTACACAGGCAAACCGGGGAATCTCCAGACTGCTACTAGCCCTCTCCCAGAAGGGACTGCGTAAGCAGTCCTTCGATCTACGTGAGGACTGTCCGTCGCGGGCCAGCCTTCTGCGAGACCAGGTTGTGAAACCTGATGCAGCTGCTGGGGGAGAACAATGCAATCGGACCCTAGCGGGCTTCCACCCGTGTCCTCCCTACGGTCGAAACGGTAAAAATACTGTTTGTTGGGGGAACAGTTAGTAAAGTTCAGGTATGCGATTGAGCAGGAAGGTTTTTCCACTTCCAGTTGACGTGCGGGGATCCAGCGAAAAGTACAACCGGGGTGCAACCAACCGACGGTGTATATGGAAGGCAAAACAAAAAACAGCATAAATGCATAGCCATACACAAAAGAGCGCAAAGCGGAAAACGTGCAAAGCTGTTTTTGGGTTTTCAATAGGTTTTGCTCTTTTTTGGTAATTTCAAAACGTTTTGGTCTTTTTTGTGGATTTTCGTAAACGTTTGAAACTCGCTTCTGACTGCGCATTGACGATTGGGTCCGGCAGTCGGTTCCAGCCATTAAGTAATCGAGTAGAGAGAGCAACAACTCCTTGGTTCCTCAGCATAGACGAGACTTTACTTCGAGAACTATGGCTACAACGGCTACCGGAAAACACCCAAGCGATTCTCGCTACAGTGAGCTCCGTCTCGCTCACTCAGCTAGCAGACTTAGCGGATCGAGTTATTGAGCGATCACAGCCACAAGCCGACGCCAGCAAGATCAATGCCGTCGCGTCCCAGGGTACTTCTATCACTGGCTTACAGTCAACTATAGAAGCCCTGCAAACACAAGTTGTGACACTTAGTCGCCAGGTCCAGCAGCTTACTACGAACCGTCGTCGTCATAGCCGCTCAAAATCACCCTTCAAACGTTCTAAGTTCAGCAACAGGCAGGCCAGCTGTTGGTACCATCAGCGCTTTGGTACCGCAGCTCGTAAATGTGTCAAACCTTGCAACTTCGCCGAGAAGCAGGGAAACTTCTCGGCCGTTCCGTAAGGGCGACGGACGCGACCGGCCAACACCAAAGTCGCCTGATCCGCGTTATGGATTTAACTTCCGGCACCGAGTTTCTATTCGACACTGGCGCCGAAGTTAGTGTTATACCCCGTAGCTCAGATGAGGTCGTCTCACCATCGCCCGCCAAGCTGCGTGCCGCCAATGGCGCACCAATCGCAACTTTCGGCGAAAAGCTGCTAACACTCAATTTAGGCCTCCGGCGAACCTTTCGCTGGCCTTTCATAATCGCTGCCGTTCCTTTCGCCATCATAGGCATAGACTTTCTGCAACGCTTCGACCTCATCGTCGACGCTAAAAGGAAGAAGCTTATCGACTCTAGGACACAGTTCAGTGTTATCGGGACTAGCGCCAACGTGGCTGCTATCACTCCCATTCGTGTCCTACCTCAAGCTTCATAACCTTTTATAGAACTTTTCAACAAACCACACCGGTTGCCTAGGTGTATAATGAAATAATTTTAGTTAGAATTTTACACAGGCAAACCGGGGAATCTCCAGACTGCTACACGCAAGCCACCCATGGTCCCTCTGGGATTTATATATATATATTTATATATATATATGTATATATGTATATATATATATATATATATATATATATATATACTCAACGCGGATACCGAAACAACTATTATACGGTCAGCTGAGTATTGGGAAGCGGCATGTGGGGAACCAAAGTTACGTTACCAGGACATGGTCAAATTGAGCCTCTCACGTCCTAATCCTGATTGCAGGTCATGGGAATCAAAGGCGGTTGATCGGCGTGCATGGCGCGATATAATCATGAAGGCAGTTGCTCAAGTGCGGAAAAAAGACCTCATACATGCAGAGAAAAAGCGGCATTTGCGGAAGCGGCAAGCACCGATGTGTTGTACTCCATCGACATCGAGCGCATGGTGCTGTAGCACATGCGGTCGCGAGTGCCTGAGTCAGACAGGCCTAGTGAGCCATGATCGAGGCCACTCGGGACCACTACCGAAGCGACGATGGGTCGTGCAGAGAACGCAGGCAGAACCAGCGCGGCGTCTGTAGGTACGCTGCATTCGACTTACTAACCTGGTGTTTGCATGTTACATCTATTTATTTCAGGTGGTGGGTTTTCAATTTTGTCCTAATGCTTTTCTTTCCCATATAAATACCTACTTATACTCTCTTCTATACACTTGCACACGTCGCTTAAGCCACTTGTAGTTATTTCGATAACATTTTCGTGTTTGTAACATTTCCGTAAAATAAACTTCCTGACCTTGTGAACTTACCTTGTATTCGTTGGTAAACAACTTATTTCACATGCTCATTAATTTCAGATTTATGTCACCCTTTTACTTATGCATTACTCGATTTATTTTCTTTGTTAGCCTTCTCTCAAGTGATTGGCTGTTGTTTGATATCCCCGGTGTGGCTGCGCTTGATGTGCATGTTGACAACGTGCCTACCTGTCTATTACCCACTACCTCGTCCATACTGACTCCAGGAGACAGTTGGTTGTTGCTGGAGGGGATGGGGTGCACGGTCCTTGTGGTTGTGCTAGGCTCGAAGAGTGGTTTCCATGCACTCAGTGTGGAGCGGACTACGGTCCAGCCACTGCCTTGTGTGCGTTTGATTCCCCAACTACAGCGTGCTTGTGTTTGCCTGTGATGGAGTGTGGGCCGGCTCCGTTGATGAAACGTGGCTCCCATCCGCATGTCTCCAGGTATTATTCCTTCGGGTTTACACTGGATACGGGGTGTGTGGTTAGAGCTGTGTGTGGCACAGCGCAAGCCATCCTTGGTCCCTCTGTAGGCGCAGGCGTCCTGTGGCTGGCCACAGTGACAGGCAAATCCGAAACCGGATGCAGCCAACCATATATGTTTAGCACTTACCATATAAACATTTGGTAGGGTGCCACACCACATGAGTAACAATAACGAAAAGGAGGGAAAGAGAGTCAGATTAATGGATAGAAAGTTTCATATGCTGTGGCTTGGAGAAGAAATCGAGTGATTACCACTGCTTACTAACGTATTGCTGGAGAGCAGCTTTCACCGTGACGTCTGAAGCGTCATTTGCAGGAGAAAGAGGAGTAGACGATTCGGAGTGAGCAAGGAGGCTGTGTTGGAGATAGCATTCTTGCGCTCGGTGAAAGCCGTGTGTGCTGTATCGGGGAAATGGAACTTATGCTTGTTTCCTCTGAGGTCAGTCAGGGGTTGCATGAGTTGAGCACAGCGGGGAATTAAGCATCGATGGCAGTTGGCTAGACCACAAAAACGGAGGTGGGAAGTCTTTGATAGTTTGGATTTCGTACGCAAGGACGTCGATACCAGACGATGATACGAAGTAGCCTATTAATCCTACCATGAACTTCCCAATTTCGCACTTTGTCTGGTTAGCGGTGACGTCGTGTTGGCTCTATCACTGGAAGAACGATAGATGATGAGCTAGGTGCTCTCCGTGGGATGAACTGGCTATCAGAATGACGTCGAGGTAGAGGTAAGCGAAATCTAAGCCACGAGTGACTTCGTGGATGAAGCGTTGATAAATCTGTGAGGCGTTGCACAGACCAAAAGACATACATAAAAACTCGAACAAGCCAAAGGGATTGATGACGGCTGTTTAATGTATATCTTTTTCATTGACAGGTATATTGTGATAAGCACAAATAAGCGATCTTGTTAAAGATCATCTTACCTGTGAGGCATGCAGTAAGGCACTGCATGTATGGGATGGGGTACCTGTCAGGATAATAATAATAATAACAATAATAAATCTCCAGCTGTATGCCGTAGCGGGGCTTCGTTGCCACGTGACCACCACCAGTCGCACGTGGGCTGTATAACGGGAAGACGCCCGCCACTACGCGGATTCGAGCCGGTGACCTCATTGTTGCAAACCAGTCAACACAAGGACGCAAGTCTCCAGACTTCTTTTGAACCATCTTCCATCACACGCCACTCGCTTATCTGCTTTTTCCCTGTAACATTCTTCCCCGTTTTTATCTTATCAATCAATGATGAGCAGCATTGCTTCCTCCGATATCACGGTTACCGCTGCATCCTCTGACATAATCACACAGCGCCAACCCGGGTTTGAACAGTCCCGGATTCTCACCTCTGCGTTTCTGCAACCGAAGACATAGTTCGACATAGCGGCGTTCAATGTGTGCACCTGAAAACAGATTGGGCAACAAGCCGGTCTCGCGCGCACTTTAGAAACTCCTGTTATTTGTCCGAAACACGATTTCAGGATTCCAGCACAGTCTACTAATTGTCTTCACCAATTCACCCTTATACCCGTTTCCACCTTCGACTTTATGGAGATGCCGAGGCTACCGATTCTGGGCAAGCTGGTGTTGGAGTCGCCCTTAGTGCCAGAGCTGAAGCCGCCCTTCTCGAATGAATTCCGATCAACAGTCGCCTTTATGTTGTCAGGCTCCATGGCTGGTGCAAGATTAACACGCGTCGAGAAGACAAAGGTGCCCTTTGTTAATCGCCGCCTATACTCCCACTGACTGTAGCCCAGGTACCGTCAAGGACCAATTCTATCAGAACCTACGTGATTTGATCTTAAGGGCCCCAAAACGGACATCGTTATTATGGTGGGGGATTTCAACTCGCGTGTTGGTCGTATGTTATCAAGCAAACGCCATCTTAGAGGCTCGCATGGATACAACTTTTGTTCCGACAATGGTGAAAGACTACTAAATTTGTGTTCAGTCCACCAACTTTACCTCTCCAGCACGAACTTTCGCCACCCTGGACGTCACTAAGCTACCTCGCACTCTCCATTATCCCCTCAACGTTGGTCACAGATGAACTACATCGCCATAAGTCATCGCTGGCGTGGCAGTATTTGGGACTGCAGATCCTATTGGTCAACATGCGTGGAAACTGATCATGCGCTAGTGCGTGCGTCAGTTTACATGCGTTTCGGTGGCTCGCCTAGGACTAGACAAACTCGACTTAACTTTGGGAAACTGGAAGACTTCGCCGTGCAATTGGAACATCAAAAGCAGCTTCGTGAGAACCTCAGTTCTCCGCCTCGTCGGGACGTTGATCAGCATTGGTCGCGATTGCAACAGATTATGTTTTCAGCGGGTTTATCCAGTTACGGTCTTGTTCGTTGCACAACTAAAAGTTGGATCTCGGCCACCTCCGCGGAACTTCTCGATTATCGGCGAGCGATACCCGTTAGTGTAGGGCACGCTGAGCTCCGCCTGTCTATTTCCAGACAACTGAAAGTGAGTCTTCACCGTGACCGTGAATCCTGGTCTAAACAGACCAGGGAAATGGAAGTTGCTGCCTCTACTAGTAATAGCCGCAGGTTGTTTTATCTCATCAGATCTACCCGACGCAAAATTAAGGCCATCAGTCAGACGGTACAAAGTTCACCAACCTAGGCGGACGTCTGGATCGCTGGGCAGAGCACTTTGCTCTCCAGTTTAATTACCCAACACAACCTCTGGTTACACATCCACTGCCATCATGTGATCCTTGGTCAGTCTGCATAAATCCTCCCATTGAAGCAGAAATACGGAGAGAAATCCAGATTCTGAAACGCCACAAAGCTCCTGGCCTTGACAGTCTTCCTCCGGCCTTACTCAAAGATAGGGGAGCTTAGTTGTCACCGAGATTTTATCACTGTTCAAAAAGTATAAGGCGATGAGAAGGTTCCTAACTCATGGTGAGAATCTGTTGTGGTTCCGATCCACAAGAGGGGCTCTCGTAGTGAATACACCAACTACCGAGGAATCTCACTTATCGCTGTCGCGTCCAAGTTTTTTGTATCCCTTCTGCTGCGTAGGCTCTGGGTTACCCGCGAGAGTTTGTGTCGTGAGGAACAGGTGGTTTTCGTTCTAGCCGTGATTGCATTGACCAAATTTTCACGTCGAACATCGTCATGTCCACCGAATACCAACAGTGGTGGTGTTTTTGGATATCCGAGCGGCTTTTGATTCAGTAGATAGGTCCTCACTGTGGAACTGTCTGTTACGGAACGGCGTTCCCAACAAGTTTGTCATACACCTCTGGCAAAGTTAGAGCTTATCGAAGGCTTTTTTCCTAGTTTCCCGTTACCAGTAGAGTGCGCCAAGGTTGTCCTATCTCGCCATTCCTGTTCAACTTTGCCATGGAAGATGTCCTACATCGCGCACTGGGAGGAGCCCAGAGCTGCGGCGTTGAGCTTCTACCCGGGAGCAGAGTCGTGGACCTTGACTATGCTGATGACATCGCTTTGCTGGGGGACGACTCGCAGGTTGTTCAAAAAATTCTGAACCACTTAGCGATATAGGTATCGAAGTATGATATGTATTTTGCTCCATCCAAGTGCAAAGCTTTGCTCCAGGATTCGCAAGCTCCTGTACCTACGCTCACCATTTCGGGTGTCAGCCTGGAGTTCGTCAACAGCTTTACTCACCTCGGGAATTGCGTTACGGCTGGTGGCGGTTTTAGCGATGAAATTTCACAACGAATTGAAAAAGCTCTTGTTAATGGGACGGAACCAGCCAATGAGAGCGTTTTACGCTGAGGGCTATTGATTTGGCCATAAATTGAATGTACCGTTAGTTGGACGTTAAGTAAATATACTTGCCAGCCGTACGCCGGTCTCCTGCTTTGGGAAGTCGGGCTGATCAGAGGGCACGCTAGCAGCAGGTCATCGGTAGGTCAGCCGAAACCATAACATATATTTTTGGCGACGGAAGGTAGTGGATCAAGATGTCAATTTCAGCGGAAGACCTGAAAATCATTTTGTTGCGGCAACAGCAGCAATTTGAAACAGCACAGCTGCGTATGATTGAAACCCTCACCCAAATGTTATCTGTGCAGCCTACGGTCGTTCAGAACAATGGGAAGCCTTCGGCGGATGCGATGATCAGTAGTGTTAATGAGTTCATATTCGATCCTGACTCAGGATTAATATTCGATGCGTGGTTCAGGCGCTATGAAGATGTTTTCAGGGCAGAGTTGTCAAGTCTCGATGATGCATCTAAAGTTCGCCTTTTGTTACGAAAACTCGGAACGGTTGAACATGACAGATACATTAACTATATTTTGCCAAACAACGCGCATGATTTCAGCTTTGATGATACAGTTGCTCGACTCACAGCGTTGTTTGGAGACCAGTCGTCTCTTTTCAATAACCGATACAATTGTCTAAAGCTATGCAAAAAGGACAATGACAGTCTTATTGTTCACGCGGCGATAGTCAAACGTGAATGCCAGAAATTCAAACTGAAGTCGCTCACGGAAGACCAGTTCGAGTGTTTGATACTAGTATGCAGTCTACAGTCCCCAAAAGACGCCGAGATACGAACGAGAATACTTGGTATGTTGGAACGCGACACAGATGTTACATTACAAAACGCCATTGTTGATGCCCAAAGAATCATGAATTTAAAGCACGATACGGCTATGGTGGAAGATTCGAGAGCACATTCCGCAGATATATCTGTCCAACAAATTTCAGGAAACAACCCACCGACCGCTCAACCTAGCAGATATCCACAATCCAAACCCCCATCATCTTGCTGGCAATGCGGAGGATGGCATTTTGTGAGATGGTGTCCTTTCAGCAAACATGTTTGTCAAAGGTGCTTTAGACGGGGGCACAAGGAGACCCACTGCAGATTCAAAACATCATTTAGATCGTCATGTGATACTCGAAAAGCAGGTTACCGAAGGTTCGCGACAAGAGTAAACGCTAACTATACGGACGATGTTAAAGATAGAAGAAAGTTCGTCACTATTACCATCAACGGAAGAGTAGCGCGTCTGCAGATTGATACGGCTTCCGATATTACAGTCATTACGGAAAACTTATGGAAAGCTATCGGTTCACCTGACATTAAACCAACTAACCATAAAGCGAAGAGCGCATCAGGTACGAGTCTAAACTTGATCGGTCAGATTGAATGTGAGTGTCGCTTTGCCAACTTCACCGCTTGGGGAACTATTTTCGTCACAACACACAAGAATTTGAACCTCCTTGGATTAGACTGGATTGAGCGATTCAACCTCTTAGATGTTCCCATTAATCAAATCTGTGCAAGTGTACACTTACACAAACCAAAAGTCCCCAAGGCAATGGCAATCGAACAAATTCGAGAGAAATATGCGCCTGTTTTCCGTGAAGGACTTGGTAAGTGTACAAAGTTGCAAGCCTCATTGCCCTTAAAACCCGATGCTGTTCCTGTTTTCCGTGCAAAGCGGCCAGTACCTTACGCAGCAGTCCCAATTGTTGACCAGGAACTTGATCGTTTGGAGAAACTTGGGGTTATCTATGCAGTGAACTACTCTTCTTGGGCGGCTCCAATTGTGGTTGTCAAGAAGCCGAACGGCCAGATCCGAATATGTGCCGACTTTTCTACTGGGCTGAATGAAGCGTTAAACACGCATCAGTATCCTCTGCCAGTCCCAGATGATTTGTTCTCGAAACTAAATGGGGGTCAGTGTTTTGCCAAGCTAGATCTATCAGATGCGTACTTACAAATAGAAGTTGATGAAGCTTCTAGAGAATTACTGACGATAAATACGCACCGAGTTTTGTATCAGTATCATCGACTTCCATTCGGAGTTAAGTCCGCGCCAGCAATTTTTCAGCAAATCATGGATACTATGCTAACAGATGTAGATGGTGCTGCCGCATATTTGGACGATATCATTGTCGTCGGAACTAACCCAGATGACCTTTTCAGAAAGCTGCACTTAGTACTTGATCGCATACAAGAGTACGGATTTAGACTTCGCCCAGAAAAGTGCACGTTTTTCATGGACTCCATTAATTTTCTTGGCTTCATAATTGACAAGAACGGTAGACGTCCAGATCCGTCAAACATTGATGCTGTAAAAAAGATGCCACCTCCCAAAGATGTGCCTACTCTGAGGTCCTTCTTAGGACTCGTCAGTCATTACAGTCAATTTCTGCCACATATGCACAGCGTGCGTGGATCACTCAATGAGTTACTCACCAAGGACAAACGTTGGCACTGGTCCGAAGATTGTCAGAAGTCCTTTGAGGAGGTGAAGCGAATGCTGTGTTCTGACCTTATGCTGACACATTACGACCCTACACTTGAAATCGTGGTGGCGGCAGACGCTTCGAAGTATGGCGTGGGTGCGGTTATCTCTCATAAGTTTGCTGACGGATCGGAAAAAGCGATCGCACACGCAGCTCGATCACTGTCGCCAGCCGAAAAGAATTACGGGCAGATAGAGAAAGAGGCATTAGCGATAGTCTTTGCAATAAAGAAATTTCACAAAATGTTGTATGGCAGGAGGTTTACCCTGCTTACCGACCATAAACCACTCCTAGCCATATTTGGATCAAAGGCCGGTATACCCGTTTATACCGCGAACAGACTGCAGCGTTGGGCCACGGCCTTACTCGCCTATGATTTTGCGGTGAAGTACACGGCTACAAAGGACATAGGTCAAGCAGACGCACTTTCCCGGTTATTGGAGCTACAACAGCATCAGCAGGAAGAATCTATAATTGCAGCAATCTCCCTTGAATCAGAGGTCAACCAGGTCTTGATGGAGAATTTTAGGAAGCTTCCCGTGACGTTCGACATGGTACGTGACGCAACTGTGCGAGATCCCCTCTTGCGCCAGGTAATCAAATTTCACACTACGCAGTGGCCAAGTGATACTCTATCCGGAGAGCTACAAATTCTCTCTCGGAGAAAGGACGAACTTTCGATCGTAAATGGGTGTTTACTTTTGGCCGAGAGAATTGTCATACCCAAAGAACTTCGCCAAAGAGTCCTTCAGCAATTTCATCGGGCACATCCTGGAATTAACAGAATGAAAAGCATTGCTCGGAGTTTTGTCTACTGGCCAAACATTGATTCGGAACTCGAGCAACTAGTAAAGTCATGTCCCAGATGCGCGCTTGCTAGTAAGGCACCGAGAAAAGCTGACTTAGCTTCCTGGCCGTTGGCAACAAAACCGTGGGAACGCGTGCACGCTGATTTCTTTGGTCCCCTAAACGGTCAGCAGTACCTAATAGTTGTTGATTCCTATAGTAAATGGCCTGAGGTCTTCTGTATGGAGCGTGCGACAAGTGGTGCGACAATTAACATTTTGAGGAGACTTTTCAGTCAACACGGAATACCAGAAACCTTGGTCACTGACAATGGTTCTCAGTTCACTTCTTCCCAATTTGCCGAATACTGCGCACAGCATGGTATCACGCATCTACGGTCGCCACCGTTTCACCCTCAGTCAAATGGACAAGCAGAGCGCTTCGTCGACACGTTTAAGCGATCGCTACTAAAGATGCGGGGAGAAGGAACCACACAGGAGATACTTGATACATTTTTGCTCGTGTACAGATCAACTTCAAATCCCCAAGTACCAAACCAGTTGTCGCCGGCAGAAGCACTAATGGGAAGAAAACTCCGTACTGTGAATTCCCTGCTAACTCCGATGTGTACTAATGAGCAAGAAAGGAACGTTCGGATGGAGCAGTACTACAACGAGCGACACAGAACTCAAGCACGCCGCTTTTACCCCGGACAGCGTGTCTTAGTAAGAGACTATCGCGCGGGAAACCCGCAATGGGTGGTAGGATCGATACGGAGAAATATTAGACAGGTGCTATATGAGGTTAATGTGGGTAATTTGATTTGGACCAGGCATTCCAATCAGCTGCGACCAACTAGCATCCCTGCGGGCACAAACGCTCGGTTACTACCGTTAGATATTCTACTAGAGAGTTTCGACATGCCATCTAATCCCCAAAGCAATTCGGATGCATCCCGCACAGAAGTCTCAGAGGAACCGAAGGTCCAGACCCGGCGCTGTACTGATCGACTACGGAGACCTGTCGTAAGAATGCAGTTGGATCCAAAAATGAAGTCTTATGTCAACTTTTGCGGGGGAAGGTGTTAATGGGACGGAACCGGCCAATGAGAGCGTTTTACGCTGAGGGCTATTGATTTGGCCATAAATTGAATGTACCGTTAGTTGGACGTTAAGTAAATATACTTGCCAGCCGTACGCCGGTCTCCTGCTTTGGGAAGTCGGGCTGATCAGAGGGCACGCTAGCAGCAGGTCATCGGTAGGTCAGCCGAAACCATAAC
>CALYDF020006689.1:0-13164 GCA_944474145.2 Dicrocoelium dendriticum
CGGACCTAATACCAAGCAAAGAAAATTGCGACTCTAGCTGACCAAACCAAGACTTAGGAGTAGTCTCGCGAAAAGGTGCGATAGGAAGCGTAACTGTGCTGATCTGAACGTCAGAATCTACGCGATCAGTTTCCATAGCGAGCAAAATAGCGAGCCAGCGAGATTTAACCGGTAAATGAAAATCAGACGGGTTAGCGAAAAAATGTGGCCAAATCTGAAAAGAAAGGTTAGCGAAAACTCACCGGATAATGACCAAAAGTCGGGGTCACCAACAAAACGAGGTTTCCGCACCCTATGGAGGTTTCCGCACCCTATGGAGTTTTCCGCACCCTGTGGAGGTTTCCGCACCCTATATGGAGGTTTCCGCACCCTATATTCTACTCATTAGGATAAGAGGGTTAAGGGCACAGCCTCCATGGATAGATACCACAGGCAAGTACCTACTCAAGAAACGGTCTAGATGCTGGCGAACTTACCAAGCAGTTCCAACAGCCAGTACCTACGACAGTTATCGACAGATCAGAAATAAATGTAAGCAACATCTCAGAACTGCTCGTCTCCAATACGATCAGGGTTTAGCGGACTCGGCCGCAGCTAATCCCAAGAAGTTTTTTGCTTACGTTAAAAGACGCAGCGGGGCAAAATTGTCTATACCAGCTTTATTGCGAGCAGACGGGACCCCTGCGCAAACTGACTATGACAAGGCTTGTATACTGAGTGATCAGTATACTGCGGTCTTTGCTCGGGAGACCTCTTTACCGCAGGTTGAATTGGTTTCAAGAGTTCCAGAAGATTCTTGCTTAGCTGAATTTAGCATAACGGAGACTCAGTTCTTCGAGCTACTGCAACGCATTAATCCCTCTAAAGCTTCCGGTCCTGATTCAATTCATCCGAAGCTGTTGCATGAACTGGCCACTGAGCTGAGTGGTCCGCTCACGTGCGTATTTTCAATATCGCTAGACAGCTGCAGCCTACCTTCGGAATGGAAGGAGGCAATCATCTCTCCGACTTTTAAGGGCGGTGACAGCGCTCTACCCGCGAACTACCGGTCTGTCAGTTTGACAAGCGTAGTAGTCAAGTTGTTCGAGAAGCTGATAAGGGGTTCAGTGGAGAACCACCTGAATCGATTCAACCTTCTCAGTGTTGCACAACATGGATTCCGCAAAGGATTTTCATGTCAGACTAATTTACTTGTAGCTCGTGAAAGCTGGGCCGAAGCGGTAGACAGTGGCCACGCTGTAGACGTGCTATTCGTAGATTTTTCGAAAGCTTTTGACACTGTTCCATATCTTCGGCTCTCACTAAAGTTGAGATCTTACGGGATATCTGGTCGCGCCCTTCAATGGGTGTCTGCCTTCCTTGAGGGGAGGGAACAGTGCGTACGGGTGGGGCGTAGCCTTTCGCTCAGGCAAGCTGTCCTTAGTGGCGTTCCGCAGGGCTCGGTATTAGGGCCATTGTTGTTCGCGATCTATGTAAATGACTTGCCGGGAGAGCTAGGGGTGTCATCATTAATGTTTGCTGACGACCTTAAGCTCTGGAATATTGTGGATATTCCGGGGGGTCCTGAGGCAATTCAGCGTGCCTTGGATAGACTCTGGGAATGGTCTATCTTATGGTTGATGCCCATAAATAGGGCCAAGTGCTCTGTTCTCCGAATCGGAGCTGCTAATCCTCCCACCCGATATGTTGTCGGCGGTGGTGAACTCCCTGTTGTCACTCAGCAGGTTGATTTAGGAGTCGTACACGCATCAGCACTTCATTCTGGAGACAACTGGAAGAAGGCTGCTTGTCGAGGGCTTCGTATGATGTGGTTTATCCGCCGCTCTTTCGGAATCTTAACGGCCAAGTTGTTTGTGAAGCTATTTTCGGCATTCGTCCGACCCCACCTGGAATATTGTATTCAGGCTTGTCCACCATGTCTTAACCGAGACAAAATGGACTTGGAGAGGGTGTTACGAGTGGGCACTCGATTAGTGCAGGGTCTACGGGGACAGAGGTATCCTGAACGCTTGCTCAGTTTGGGGATGTACTCCATGCACTACCGAAGGATATGAGGGGAGCTGATTCGCACTTACGGTATTTTGACGGGTAAGATTGGCCCGGACTTGTCAGGGCTATTTAGTCCCACTATGTTACCTAGTCTTCGTGGTCACCCACTGAAACTGCATAAACCACGGTCTGATAGGATTAGGACGGAAACTCGTCTATCGCGCCGAGTTATAGATCGCTGGAATTCTCTTCCAGATCACGTGGTTAGGGAACCTACGGTTAAGGGTTTTGCGCGTCAGCTCGATGCTCTTGGGTGGCAACAGCAAACCTTTCCTTTTTCCTAGCTGACTCACCTTCACTTTTCAGTTCATTTTTTATTGACTCAAATATCTTGGTATTCCACTTGCTTAGCTCTTACCACTTTCTCTTTTGCCTCCTGCGTTTACTTTTTTCTCTTTCTTACTTCACGTAACCGACCCAGCAGGGACTGCTAGGGCAGGATACGTGGGCATTAATTGGTTGGCCAGGGTGTGATGCGGTCTTTGTTTTAGGTCCATCAGTACTTCAAAGTTCGCCAACTCCTGGTTCAACGACCCGCCGAAGAAGGAACACTCACGGGATCTATCCTATCGTTCCAGTCCCGCTTGAACTTGAAACAGGGGAATCTCCAGGTCACTACACGAGCACCAAGCAAAAATGGCTATGAGAATGGCAAGAATTCGAACTCAGCAATCAATTCAATGAACAGCACCGGTCGCCTAAGTGTACAATACAATAATTTTAGAAGTTTACACAGGCGAACCGATGAATCTCCAGACGGCTACATTCCTTACCGCTAGCATAGCAACCGATGCCCTCACCATCCGGTATGCTAATACAAGATGAGCACCAACAGCTATCCGTTCGCGTCTGGATGGGTACCCGGTGCAGAGACTCACAGCTTCTCACTGGCCGCTAGCAGCAGCAGCCCCCTCGGTACCGACACACTCTGACAATACTGTCCTCAGGCGGTCCATCACCGAACTAACTGCCTCACTGCCTGGAGTAATCTACTTAACTACACATTCCAACCTTCAGCCTTTCAAGGAACCAGGCGCCAGTACCCATCTGTGCTCCGACGACCCAAACCTTGCGTCCACAGCTACCAACCTTAGCGGCTTAACCCCTCTAAACCAAAAGAAAGGGTGCACTGCCGATCATCTGTTGACCGGCAGCACCCCAATTACTTCCGCACTCATCACTCAAACGGGCCTTGATTGCATCTACACGCGCGAACACGCAACACCAATCCCGACTTCTGTCCACGCCAACGGACCTAATAACCATAACGAAAACATGGCTGCCCGACGACATAACCGATGGTAAAATCCAACTTCCTCCCATGTCAGCTTTCCGCTCTGACCGCGCAACCCCAGGTGGCGGTGTCGCACTGTACTACGACACCACTCACATTTGCAGCATCTTGACAAACACTGCCCTCCAGACACCATGTGGTGTTAGGTTGTGCTAACCGCCAAACACTCCAGCTGTCTTGGTATCATTTACCGCCCGCCTAACAACTCCCCCGAGGACGCACGACTACTGCATGACGTCCATCTTATGTCATCCCAAAAGCGCGCACATTTTCTTATCATGGAAGATTTCAACCTGCCCCATCCATTTCAATCTGTTCCGCCGACTGACCCCTTTGCATCAGGCTTCATTGATCTTCTTCACACGGCCCCGTTGTACAACCACACTTATTAGCCGACCAGATTCCGATCCAACCCACCATCCGTGCTAGATCTCATCCTCATTAACGAAGAACTGATGGTTGAGCACGTTGAGTATGAGGCCCTTCTGGGGCCCAGCGACCATTGCGTCCTCCGTTTCGATTTTATATGCATCGTCGAAAAACCCGTCAGAACGCCAACTTATACCAAACACTGGACTGATTACGGAAAGTTGAACCTTCTCATTTCCGCTAACAGCTGGTCACCAGAACCCCAAACTATTGCCGAAGGCGTGTGATCAACGTTTTGCCTTACCCCACGTGAACTCTGATCCACTACCTCGACTTGCCAACAAGTTTCCATAGGGAAGAGACACCCAGCACTCATCCGAAGTCGTACACATAAGTGGATTGCCTCCATAAATATGGCATGGAGGAACCAACGCTCTCATCCAACGGCTACTCAGTGGAAATATTACCGATCCAACCGTAACAAATGCGTCTATCTTATATGAGAAGATAAGAGGGAGCATCAGCCTCAGCTTATGCGTAAATTCTCATCCAATCCCAAAACCTTGTAAAATCACGTCAATAGTCTTCGATAAGTCAAGCACGGTGTCACCGCGCTGACGACATCCACAGGACTCACAAAGTCAGTGGACGAGGCAGCAGAAGTCTTGTGTCAGCAGTACACATCCACATTCTCCGTTCCATCAATGCATACAACGATAGTACCTTCCTCGGTCTCACCCCCAACTTCCCCGACGACTACTCATTTCACTCCGGAGAACGTCTTGGCGAAACGAAAATCCCTGCGGTTAACGGCCTCTCCTGGCTCTGATGGTTTTCACCCAAGACTCATGCGAGCGTGCGCTGCAGCTTTAACTTTACCCCTAGCGGAGCTGTTCACCCACTTCTTCACGCAAGGCAGTTCCCAATGATTGAAAATGTGGGACTATTACACCAATCTACAAAGGCGGTACTCGCAAAGGTCCGGTCAATCACCGACCGATAACCCTCCTCTCTACCATCTCCAGTGATGGAATCGATCTTCGCAGACGCTTCAATGGATCACCTGGAGGCCCAGATACTGCTCTCCGATTACCAGCACGGCTTCCGGCGGCAACGGTCGTGTCTGAGTAACGTGCTACTTGCCAGGGATAGCTGGATGACTGCTGCCGACTCTGGTTTAGAAACGCATGTCATATTCTTGGATTTCGTTAAAGGTGTCGAAAAAGTTGACCACAACACCCTACTAGACAAAATGTTGTCTTACGGCGTATTCAGGAGCCTTGATGTCATCATCATCAACAGCAGTACATCAGCCATTTGAACTGATGCTTCGCTGCCATACAACCATGACGACCTATGAAATAAAGAATAAGAGGGAGAGAAGGGGGACTTACCTGAAAACCTTAATGCCCTAAGCAAACATTCAGGGTCAAGGCGCTTACACCTTGTGTAGACAACATTCCGTCACAAACAACTGGCTATCGTGCAAAGATAAGGCGGCATCGGCGAGACAGCTTCCTTGCGGCTTTCACTGCCACACGTCATAATCAGCCATTACCCCGCAGATAACTCAGCACCAAACACACTTTAAATAGGCAATCCGATTAGGAGACGGCAGCAGACGCGCCACTGGTGTTGGTTGCGAGCCATGTCCTGTAAAGTCTCGAGCCAAGCACAAGGTGAGTCACGTGGACTCCAACCCGGAAGGCGAGACGGACCAACGGCACCCAGTTTGGTCGTCAGTGACTTCATTTCCCGCTGCCAAGTCAACTTCTGTCCACCTCGAGCCTTGCGCCACCCTACACCTGGCAGATTGAAAAAGGCCCTCCTGGGTAAGCGGTGACCAGGCATACGTAGCACGTGCTCGAGCCAACGCAACTTATTCAGTGCTATCTGTTGTTCTAGGGAGCTAGCATGATTATCACTATCTAGTACTCGCCTACGTACATCATCGTTAGAGTTCATGTAAATCTCCAGATTTTAATCCGATTAAATATACCATTCCACTAGCTCCAATACACCGCATGGATATGGATGGTACCCAACAGCGGGTGAAGAGCGAATCCCCACAGCCCGTTGTAGTCTCCCACATGTGGCGAGTACCGTGGCTCAAAAACCACTGGCTTATTATCCCTTCGGTGACCAAAGATGAGACGAGCTAATCCAGCGATTAGAGTAGGCGGAAGACCGCAATGAACAAGAACGGTGTAATAAGTAATAATGTAAGCTGTAAGCCGTAGCGGTACTTCGCTGCCGCGCAAACACGGCGCACGCGGACCAGTATACAGAGGGGACGCCCATCCCTACGCGCATTCGAACCCGCGCCGGGAGGTCACGAGACAAGCTCTTTACCTCTAGGCTACATGCCGAACGGAGTAAGCGAAAATATCGCAGACCGAGAATAGAACACGAAGAAGTAATTACGGTAAACAAATTAAAACCGATTGCGCACAATAACCCTACGAAAGCCCTCGCGTTTAATACAAGCACACTGGAAAGGCCTTGCAGAGCACACAGCTTTCGAAGACATTTACGCAGCAGACCGATACACAGCAAACCTCCCAGTGGGTACAAGGATCAGAACAAAGCGAGTAAATGAAAAGTAAATTATAAAACAGCAAGGAACAGCAGAAACTCAGGGGACAATTTATCCTCCACGCAGGCGCAACACCAGATGAAGAGTAGACTCCTTCTGAATATTGTAATCAGACAAGGTACGACCGTCTTCCAACTGTTTCCCTGCAAATATCAACCGTTGCTGATCAGGCGGAATGCCCTCCTTGTCCTGGATCTTCGCCTTCACATTCTCGATCGTGTCACTGCTCTCCACATCAAGTGTTATCGTTTTCCCGGTAAGCGTCTTCACGAATATCTGCATACCGCCACGTAAGCGCAACACCAAATGAAGAGTAGACTCCTTCTGAATATTGTAATCAGACAAGGTACGACCGTCTTCCAACTGCTTCCCTGCAAATATCAACCGTTGCTGATCAGGCGGAATGCCCTCCTTGTCCTGGATCTTCGCCTTCACATTCTCAATCGTGTCACTGCTCTCCACGTCGAGTGTTATCGTTTTCCCGGTAAGCGTCTTCACGAATATCTGCATACCGCCACGTAAGCGCAACACCAAATGAAGAGTAGACTCCTTCTGAATATTGTAATCAGACAAGGTACGACCGTCTTCCAACTGTTTCCCTGCAAATATCAACCGTTGCTGATCAGGCGGAATGCCCTCCTTGTCCTGAATCTTCGCCTTCACATTCTCGATCGTGTCACTGCTCTCCACATCAAGTGTTATCGTCTTCCCGGTAAGCGTCTTCACGAATATCTGCATACCGCCACGTAAGCGCAACACCAAATGAAGAGTAGACTCCTTCTGAATATTGTAATCAGACAAGGTACGACCGTCTTCCAACTGTTTCCCTGCAAATATCAACCGTTGCTGATCAGGCGGAATGCCCTCCTTGTCCTGAATCTTCGCCTTCACATTCTCGATCGTGTCACTGCTCTCCACATCAAGTGTTATCGTTTTCCCGGTAAGCGTCTTCACGAATATCTGCATACCGCCACGTAAGCGCAACACCAAATGAAGAGTAGACTCTTTCTGAATATTGTAATCAGACAAGGTACGACCGTCTTCCAACTGTTTCCCTGCAAATATCAACCGTTGCTGATCAGGCGGAATGCCCTCCTTGTCCTGAATCTTCGCCTTCACATTCTCGACCGTGTCACTGCTCTCCACATCAAGTGTTATCGTTTTCCCGGTAAGCGTTTTCACGAATATCTGCATGGCCGTACAGGGAGCCGCAGCAACGACGTTCTAATCGAAATGAGCGATGTCGGCTGGTTGTTTACTTAATGATGTGTGTCTGGAATTCACTGTCTCCTTGACCAATGGCGGAGATCCACGATTGTTGGATCAATGGCGCTTCTGGCCAATCAGCTGTGCATACACGTGCGCACGAGCGTTATGCTTACTGGCTATTGGTGACTTGCAACGTTCTGTCGTCCGTTCGCGATCGGTTTTGCAGCCCTCATGGGTTGCTGCAACGCGTCGGGACTGCATATAGGATATTGATTCGGACCAATATGCTACCCGTTCGGTCTGATTACGGATACTGAAGGGGGAATTTGATGAAGACCTGGCGTCCGTATGCTAAATAGGGATCAGGGATACACGTTGAACAAAGCGGGCGATCCGATCACAACAAATGTCAAAATGTCAAGTTCCGAATTTGGAAGCTGGTAACTAGCTGAACACATAGCGATCATAGGTATCGTGTCGTAAAACAAACGCAGCATGATCACTGTTATTGCGGTACTTGGTGTTGCAGCCACCTCGAGTTAAAGGGTGAATGGATAAGTTGTAGATAAATTACGTGATCACACACACATCTTTATGACATGAGTCGGCAGAGCATCGCCCGATGTAGGTATTTCAATAAAGCAAGAAGAAACAACATTTTAACAGAATTTGCTGAATTCAGTAATTTGGCGTATTCTGCTCAGCTGTTTACATACAATGAGTAGGTATTTCAGTTGGAAGGGATCGGCGCTGTAATGATTCGGTGGTTGGGTTTACAGCCTTCACGCGCAGGCATCAAGTCCTAGTCCCAGCGGTACATGGGCTGGCGGGTGACCTCTTGAGATGGCATGACAGCGAAGTAAATGTAACACTGCTGTACTGTCGACACCACCATTTATAAATAAATCAATAAATAAACGTTTTATTCCTCGACAGTGCGAGGTACAGGCCAATTGAGTGGTCTTATCAACCTGTACAACGTGATCGTATAATGAATTTTAGGTGTTTTGTTCAATGATTCCCATATGGGTTTTCGAAGTGATTAGCAGTTTGAAAATAGAGAGATTACAAAACTGGGAACAATGTAATGTAGATTTAACCGAAATTTCAAGAAAACTAATACGGCCATCCATGGAACTGTCCCCAGGGGACCTTCTTCCATGCAGGGTATTCCCTCGATAAGTTTAACCCGCACTTCCATGCTCCAATTTACTCTGTGCGATTGTGGCAAAATAGTAATGAACAATGATATATTACAGGTAAAAAAGCGATTGCTTTACAAGTCCCGCAGGATGGTTGAAGTGAACATAAGTGTAAATCATCAATTTAAGCGTCTAGTAAATTCAAGTGCCCCTTATTCATAGAAACGTTGTAGAATGTGTACTAAATTGTTACTGTAGAGTAATATGGGAAGTAATATGGGGAAGGCATGTCTTAAGAACAAGAGAAACGACAACTCTTATTCGTGTGCCGCTTTCTTGGACTGGGGTAAACTGATGAATGCAGTTGTAATATATCCGAAGCTATATTCCACAACAGCAGTGTGTAAATAGTGAAGCACAAAAGCTGAGAATGAGCACAGTTTTTTCGCGTTTGTTTGACATGGACATCGCTGATTATATAGCGTAACGTAGGTGGATAAGCGAATCATCCAGACGTCTTTTAAATACCGTTAGCGTGAGGGAAGAAACAACGTATGTGGGAAGAGCGTTCCAGTGTTCGCATACACGAATAGGCAATTAGACTGGGTGTAACATGTTCATTTTTAAGGGCTGTTTTATGCATGCATTATGGGCGATGAAGCCTTAGCCCGTTCCGACATGCGGATCAATCAAGTGTGGCACTTTTTGTTTTAAGCCAGCGAGTCAGTAGCAATATGATTTGCATGGGTGTACTTTTTTATTTTGGAAGTTGTGATCCGTCACCACAAGAGATCAGCCTGTAGCGACCTGGAGATTCCCCCGTATGACTGTGTAAACTATTCTAAAATATTCAAATTATAGCTTTCTTATGTATTAGGGAACTATTCGGTTTGCCTGTTGGAACGTTGTCCCCTTTTGTTGGAAATAGGAAAAGGATCTCCGCCTTTGGCGCGCGGCTCGACTGCGAACGACGCTCTGTCAACGCACTCGACGCCAACGACATTCTCCCTAGCTAGCTCTCTCCGGGTGCCCTATTTTTAGCATTAGCTAACGCTCCTCCCGTCCAATAAACTTCTTCCCTAGCTTACTTTTGTGTCTTCTACCCATTCTTTTTGGTTGGCCGTCTAGTCGCGTACCGGATATATAGCGCACGATCCACGCGCTATACTTGGTGACCCCGAGAAAAAAACTATTTTGGTGAGTTCGGTACTAATATTACTTTTCAGATCCGGTGACTTATTCTGTCTACCCTTCTACTTTTACTTTTTACTACTTGCATTCACTTTCACACGCTCCGTAATTTTTCACCATGAAGGTTATTCACTCACCTTCTGACGATCAGGTTGGTTCGTTCAGTTTTCCTATCCCGCCTTTCCGTGATACTCACCCTAAGGCCTGGTTTAACCAGCTAGAGTCCATTTTTTCGTTACATGGCGTCTAGTCGCGTACCGGATATATAGCGCACGATTAACGCGCTATAAGCCCAGCCATGACCAACAATGAAAGGAAGAAGATAATGTATGGGGAATTAAAAAATCATAATACTGAATACAAACGTTTGCCGATAGGCCAATCAATTTGATGGAAAATCTTGGCGAGTGACAGCGATGGTACACAGACATCAGCTTGGAAGGCGTAGTGCATCTTCGAACCAGTGCGTCAAAGGAGTAAACAGAATTGGTTAGACGGAGTGCTAGGAGTAAGATGGTTTATAAATACATACTCAAGCATTTACCAATATGTAGCTAACCTTATAAGATTGAAATGAATAGGGGATATGGCGACTTTCATATGTATTCAGGACCTTTCTCATACAGATCAGCTAGAGTCATCGTTTGGCCAAGTATTGACCAGATATTCGAAACAGTCAGGTGAATATTAGTCATACGTGTGAATTGCAGATAGGTAGTGCAGTTTCTAATACTCGATGGAAGTTTGTTCCATATTAACGGATATTTTACAGAGAAAAATTTGAGCGGAGCTTTGTGCGAGACTTTGGTATTTGCACTTTGCGCTCGCTGTTTCTTGTGTCTGCAACTCGGGTTGTGGCTGAGCAGTGAAGCTTAATCCCAATAGTAAGCGGTATAGAAGGCACAGATTAAGTTTGAGTCTGCGTAGCTATAGCGGCTCCAGTTTTACAGCCTCGCAACGCTCACGGTATGTCATAGTACTAGGCATATTCAAAAACATTGTGAATGATCGTTGAATGTTTTCTAGTGCTATAATATCCACTTTTCTCAGATTACTATGCACTATGGCACAGTACTCAAGTTTCGGCCTAACACATATTTTAAAGGCTTGAAGCCTGGAATCCCTCAAGATAAGAGTTCGACTTATGTAGGCGATCACTTTTCTGGCAGAAGCCTTCAAGCATATAACATGCTCAACAAAATTAAATGAGGTAGAATATTTTAGACCAAGGTCTCGGACTGTGTCACACACAGGAATAGGGGTATCGTTTAATGTAAGGATGTTCAGAGAAGGGCCACAGCCGTGTTCAATAGATTACTCTTGTCAGTGGCAAAGTGCAACTTCCAGGAGTTACTCCGTTGCGGACAAGTCAGAGTGGATACAGGCTATTGGAACTACATTGCCCAGTGGCGGAACAATACACAATTGTAACATCATCAGCGAAAAGGAATGGCTTCCCGTAGGAAATTTCATTATGATCGTTGCAATAGATTAAGAATAAAAGCCAGCCTAGCACGCTACCTTGATTCACTCCACTAGAGATTTTGGTGGCTTCAGATGTATAGTTACTGATTTTGACTACTTGCTTTCTACCTTCAAGGTAGGAAGACAACCAAACTAGAAGCGAATTTGTGGTACCATAGGACATAAGCTTCCGCAAAAATAAGTTGTGTGGGACACGGTCAAAAGCCTTTTCGATGTCAAGTAATATTACGATGATGGCACTTCCGGCGTCTCTTGCTCTAGTCACATAATCAAGATAATCTAACTGACAGGTAGTGCATGACGTACCTTACAAAATACCGTGCTGATGTTTACTGAGAAGGCTCATAGAACTCAAATATTTTATTATGCGTTCTTTAACTCACCTCTCCATGATTCTAGAGATAATAGATGTGTGGTGGATTCGACGGTAATTTTTTTACATCTTGCATAGATCCACTTTTGTGTCTTGGTATTATAGTTGATTGTTTCCAGTGCATAGTGTTTTGTGCCTGGGTTCCCCAGTCGCGTTAAAAGAAAGAGTTCACACCGCTCTGCGCACAAACGTTCTATTCGCAACTCTGAGGCAAAGTACAACAAGCTGTATATTCAAAAACCCACTAGTCCACCCGATAGATCGCCTGATCAACCGCACTGAGGCAAGCGATTCGGTTCCCCCAAGCTTTCAATCACCATCACGCATAGGATACTCCCCATTGAGCATGGAAAGTGTAAATACATTAAGCAAAATCAGGGAGATGTCTGGACCTCCGTGCTTTACCAGTATTGGAGGGATGTTGTCAGGGCCTGGGGAGCATGACGGCCGAACTAATCTGAGTTGGAGACATATGTCACTAAGTGTAAATTCAACAGTCTGGAGTGTATTACTCCCTCTGTGTATCAGCTTGAGCTGAGGATCTTCTTTCGCATTAGCGCCATAAGTAGACATAAAGTAGTCATTGAAGATCGAACATATGATTGCACCGTCGGTTATGGCAGTTCCATCAGTTTACAGTCGAGTTTATACAGCTTGATTTTCTATTCTGCCTACGGTCCAAAAGTTTTGAGATACAGTCTACCACGGCGCCCTTCAGTACCATTACCTGCTCAGAGCATAGCATTTTGTGGTGGTCTTGGTATAACGCTGTAAGCAATCTGGTGTGGAGCATCACCAGAGTAAAATCGTTTGTTTTCCTAAACTTTTTCTTTATTTTATAAAGTTTAATGGCTACCTTTTTCAAGATGCTTGAACGTGCAGCAGTTCTTTTCAACTTCTTAGTACGTTCTGGAGCCACAAGTTTAACACAAGGCTGACTACGGTGGTAGAACTCAGCACAAGCAATTTGTACATTCTGTGCTAAGAAGAATGGATCCCAATATGAAGACCTTATAAGATCCGAGAAAATTGACCAATTCACAGAAGAGAATAGGCGATAATTTATCACTGATTCTGTCGGTTTAGAAAGAATTTAGAAAGAACAACCAACAATGTTATGATCACTACCCGGCAACTTATCACTGATGTATGTGGACACATGCGAACATCCCATCGTAAATATTAGATCAAGTGTGTTTCCAAGCCGTGTAGATTCTGTGACGTGCTGTACCCATCCCAGTCGATCAAGAGTAGACATAAAAGGATTGTGATTTTGTGGTTTATTGTTAAGGGACCATGGGATTTCGGGCATATTAAAATCCTCAGCGATTACTTTGTTAGTGTATGAGAGGTCAGCAATAAAAGAAAAAGTGTCCAACAAGTCATCGGTCACGGTGAGTGTAGACGATGGGGGTCTGTAAATACAACCTTCTAAAAGATTTGTTGGTTTAATAGA
>CALYDF020006690.1:0-13159 GCA_944474145.2 Dicrocoelium dendriticum
CTGCTCTCTCTGATTCGCTTCCTATTTTTGTAGCCTGTACAATATACGTTGGGTTCAGTTGCCTCCGACTTCTATACTGTCGTATTTGACACGTCTTACGTGCCATTGCTTACCGACTAGTATCCCAGGCTCCGCCCAACAATACATAAATCCAATATGTGCTTGTTAAGTTGCAAACCTTCTGTAATCTTACTGAGGTTACCTTAGTCACGGCTTCGAATGTGTGGTTCGCAGCATCGAGTAGAATTCATTCGTAAGTTTATCTATTTACTTTACGTACCCGACCCAATAGAGACTGCTAGGACGTCTTAAGTGGGCAATATCGGGTTGGCCAAACTGAAACGTTGTCTTTGCTGTAGGTCCATCAGTAGTTTGCACTACTTTGTCAATCCTATGGTTCAACCATCCGCTGAAGAAGCAGCAAAGACTTGCGACCCTTATCGTTCCAAAAGCACTTGGGCCTAAATATAAAGTTGCTTACACAACGCTTCAAATGCTTTATTTTGCCATGTGTCCGGAGCATGCTGCTTGTTCTCCAACGTTCGGCGGTCTGCAATTGGGTAAATATCTTACCATCGATTCTTGCTTGGCTTGCCCAGCGCTTCTTCCGGATATTGCAGTTTTCTCGGTTGCCTGCTACTTAGAGTGGCAATACTGTAGCTAGGTTAATTAAATGACCTAAGAGTTATCCCAAGCAAACTGTGGTGATGGGTTTCCTTTCTAAAAATCTCTTTGCATCTGGATACGTATAGTCTGCAAGCTACAATCACACCTGTGCCAAAAACTTTCTGCCCACTTGAAGTGTAATACAATTTTTTGTTGTGCCGGTCAGTAAAATATAACTAAAACTTTCCTAAGTAAATAAAGAAAAAGCTGCTTGAAACGTCAGACAAAGCATACCAGTCGCTAGTATGCATTAAATTAGTACGGAACTTAAGATTGTTATGTATGGATTGGATGTTCCGGAAGAGAGGTGTAATCGCAAACCGGGTGAGTTTAATAACCGTGCTCACTCTGTGACCGTCGTTAATAGTACTACATCCTTGGACAGTGTCTTCTAGTCGTCAAGCACTCTACGCAATAATCAGATACCTTACCTTGCGGGATCAGATCAAGGCACTTACAGCTTCTTTACCGAACTACAAACGATGTGGCCGTAGAGTGTTGTGGCAAGTCCTAGAGTCCAAACATAAGGTAGCATGACTTAAAATCTGGTATTTGTCTGGCTTTCAATGAACAATGAACAATGAATTTATACGGGTTAAGAAGCGTTGCTTTACAAGCCCCGTTGGATAGTTGGTGGGGATATCAACATAATAATTATGATGAAAAGGATAGTAAAATAGTTAAGACTTTAAATACGAAAATAAGGACTTATCGTTTGCTTCGCTGCAGTCCTGCGATCCACTTAGATTCACAACACTCACAGTTAACAACAAATAATTCCAGGTGTAGGATGGAGACATAGTGTTAAGTAACAAAGTGTAAGTGGATGAGTGCATCGTCCAACCGTCTTTTAAATATTGCTAGTGTCGGTGCAGAGACGACCGATTCTGGGAGAGCATTCCACGGGTGACAGACACGGATGGAAAAGAAATTTCTGCGGCACTCCAGACTACTGTATTGTTCTGCGAGTTTTAATGAGTGGCCCCTCAGGTTTGTATTGCTGCTGAGTTGCAGTAAAGGGCGGCACACATGATGTGGGTCTCGCAGAATCAAGTATGTTATAATCAGGTCGCCTCGTAGCCTGCGATAGCTTCCACTGAACAATCCTAGTCGTCGCAGCCTCTCCTGGTAGGACAGATTGCGCATTCCAGTTACGTTCTTAGATGCCCGGCGTTGAGGCTGCTCCAGTGCATTAAGGTCGTGTTTCAGCCATGGATGCCAGGCTTGAATTGCGTATTCGACATGGGGGCGAACATACGCACTGAGCATTTGTCGAAATATGGAGCTGTTTATTTGTCCAAACGCCCGCCTCAACAGCCCAACGTGTTGGTTCCCGGTCTTCGAGGCCTTTTCGGATTGCCTGGAGCAACCCAAGTCATCTTGAACCAGGACACCCAAGTCACGTTCGAGAGTTGATTGTTACAGTACATCCATTCCGAGTCGGTATGAGTAGCTGCCGTGATGTCGGATGGAAAGCACCTTGCATTTACTGACGTTGAAATGCAATAAGTTTTGGATCGACCATTGATGCACTGTATCTAAGTCACTTTGGAGCACAAGTTGGTCGGCGTTCGCCTGGATCCTGCGCCAGCTCTTGATATCGTCGGCAAACATTAGGAAGTTTGAAGCGATTCCCTGTGCAAGATCATTAATAAACACCAAAAACAAACGTGGACCTAGAACTGAGCCTTGCGGCACACCCCACTCCACTTGTATGGGGTCCGATAAAGAGCTCCGAACTCTGACCACTAATTGCCGTTGAAATAGAAAGTTGGCGATCCAGCTTAAAAGAGGGTCGCCGATCCCGTAATGCTGCAGCTTGGATAGAAGTATCCGATGGTCTAGACGATCGAAAGCCTTGGAAAAATCCAGGTAGATCACATCAACACCTTCTCCAGCGTCGGCTGCCTCGGTCCAACTACTGCGTGTAATGAGTAAATTAGTTGTACATGACTGCTGTCGACGGAAACCGTGCTGTTCAGGAGTGGTGATGTTGCAGTTTTCCAGATAGCACACCAGTGCATCGGCAACTATAGATTCCATGACCTTGGAGAGTATAGGAAGAAGGGTTACTGGGCGGTAGTTGGAGGGATCAGATCTGCTTCCACCTTTGTGAATCGGGCTTATTATTCCAAGCTTCCACATGGCGGGAACTTGGTTTTGGTCTAAGCAGTGCTGGAAAAACTGAGCTAAATGTCCTGCCAGTTCGTTTGCTGCTACTCCCAATGCCTCAGGACGAATGGCGTCGACACCCGGCGAGCTGTGTTTGCGTAGAGAAGTCAGCTTTTGCAATACAGCTTCTGCGGTAAAACTGATGTGGGTTAGTCCTGGTGAGCAGAATACAAAGCTTGGTAGATCGCTTGGTGGCAAGACCCTTTGAAACGTGGGGGCGTATTGCATCTGCAGCGCGTTTGTAGCTTCCATAGACGTTCTTGTTGGGCCCTCAGCCGTCTTGAGTGGAGGAAATCCTTGCCTCACCTTTCGTAGGCTATTAACGTGCTTGTACAGCAGTTTGTGGTTAGCACTGAAGGTTTTTGCGATGTTCTGCTGATAGGCGGCTTTGTCTTCTCTTAACAGTTGAGTGCAGTGGTTACGTTGGGCTACGTAGTTGTCCCACGTTTCTGGTGCTGGAGCTTCTCTGTACACTCGCCATGCTGCGTTGCGTACTGTCATCCATTTTCGGGTTCTGCTCCTAACGAAAGAGACTGATTTGCACTCATTGCAAGCTTTTATCTCTGAAGCCTGTGCAATCAGCTGACTGAATGTTTTGACGAACTCGAGCCAGGCGACTTCCGGGGATTCTTCTTCGAGGAAAGACCATGTTGTGGTGCCGACTAGCTGGGCGAGTCGGTCGTACCTTGTGATGGTTCGCACAGTATCATCGTTATCATTCCGATATTCTGCATAGCAGACGAAGTTGAAACTGATGACTGCGTGATCACTGCGACCCAACGGGCAGTCTAAAACCAACGCATCAATCATATGCTCCTCGTTGGTAAGCACAAGATCCAACACAGATGGCCTGTTACCAGTTCTGAACCGAGTGGGCAAAGTGATGTGGTTGTAAAGAGGAGCAGTAGTTACTAGATCTTTTAAATCGGTTTTGTATTGTTCGCCGGTTGTGGCAGGGGCTTCTAAACAATGTACGTTGAAATCACCCATGATAAGAATGTGAGTGTACTTTTGTTGTAAACTGCACCTTAAAGCAGCCATTAGGTGGTAGTCGGTTTCGGATGTTGAGTTAGGGGCGCGGTACACCATGATAATAAGGCAAGCGTCCCTGCCTTTTAACTGCAACCGGCACCAAAGAGAGTCGGGGAACTGCGAATCTGAATCTTCCACGGCTTCGCACTGTAAGTCGTTTCGGTAGTACAGGATTACCCCTCCTCCTTTTGTGAGCCTATCGTTCCGGATCAGCGACATGCCGGGTAGCGACACTTCAGCGTCCGTCATTCCCGTGTGCAACCATGTCTCGGTGATACCAATGACATCATACGAGGCGGAAGCTTGGCGATCTTTCAGTTCAGCCAGTTTGTTAGAAAGTCCCTGAGCATTTGTATACAAGCAGGCCAGTTTCTCGGTCTCTAGGAGCCCGCAGAGAGGTGAAGCTGTCAAGTGAGGGAGAATGCCGACCGATGGGAGGTCGGCAGTTATTCGTTTTTTTGATGGGTCAATGATACCTCGTTTGCAACTTGATTAGGCCAAGGTGCGTCCCAGCCTTCGTTTAGACCTACTTCAGAGTCAATTAAAGCAGCAGTCAAGTTACACTTCTGTACATTCGTCAGGATGCTTACTGCTTCAGTTTCTCTAATACTTGAGCTGTGCGAATTGTTCGCGACCTTTAACGGAATTTGGAAGGAAGATGTTTCCGATTTCTCCGCCATCGATCCAAAACATCCTTTGCTTGTTGCTCTGACTGAACCACAAGTTTTAGGATTCTAGGGCCGCATCCTCTATAATTCGATGAGAGGGGTATCCTGGTGAGCGATAGTGCCACAACATCATCCAAAGAAAGTGTTTCACGAATGAACCGCCACTGTTCGAAATCGTGCTTTCCAGTCTCTTGAACATGGTTAGAAGGATGTTCTGGCACGCCATGTATGAAGATTGTGTTTAGGCGGTCTTGCTTGCTGTGCCCCTCTTCGGTGTTTCGTTTTGGTTGTCGCGCGCTCCAAGGGACATCAGGATAGATACGTATCGCACAGGATTCGTGTTTTAGCGCGCTTGCGGAGAGCAAAACATTTTCCACGTCGGTGGAGGATTCTAGAGTTACTCGAATAAGTCTGGGTTCACCATAGTGTGGCGAGTTCGGATGACGAGTAATTCGTAACAAGTTTACGGGCTTCGCTTTGATACTCATCTGCATACACAATGAGTTCCATTGGTCTTGGTCGTCTGATAACTTATCCCGCAATGTGATGGCGGTAGATTCAGGGACATTTGAGCATACAACAGTCCGGGCACTGTTGTTGTATCCCTTGTTAGTCGATCTACAAGTTATGGTACTCATTTGTCTTGACTTGTTGACAAGTGATTGTTTGCTCTTTTTCTCTCCATTTGCGTTAACGGTGTTTACAATGGAAGAGGACGCAACGACGGTCTCTCGGTGGACCCTTGCAGCAATCTCTGCATATGTAACCGACGTTCTGGGAGGCTTAGTCTCGACAAGAGATATTTGAGCTACAGGTAACAAGGGTTGGTGTTTGGCTGCTCCATCCTTGTTAATACTTGATGTCAGGTCTAGTGGAATTTGCTTAACCAGACGTTTTGAATGGTGCCTGCATCTGAACTGCGGTTTAAGCAAGTCTACGAACTGCCGCTTACAGATGAAATATCACACAAAGAACCAATTGAGACGGATCCTAACAAAGTACAATGTACCAGCAGTACGTCTACTGTGCCCATACAGCCTGTTGTTGATATTGTCCAGACACCCAAGGCCGTCCGCGGAAGGTTATTTACAGAACTAACGGACAACTGATAACACGGCAAAGTTTTCACAGTTTACGCACCGAAAAATCCATTAGTCTCTTTCCACTCACCGCTCGGCGCCGCTTCACGTAGGAGTAGCAAAAAATGTGACCCGTTGGTTAAGTAAAAGAAAAGTTCCTGTAGGTAAACTAATGCCCAGGGACGTAGCAAACTTACTGAACCGGATACATCAGGTTGCGGATGCTAGGGAAGTAATTTCTATTACTGTAACATAGTTACACTAAGTAGTTGTGGTTGCTGCGGTATAGATAGCAGGATGTCCACCCTTCAAGAAACACCGCTCCAGCAGAGAAGATAGGGTTCTTTTCCACTACTTCAACGACCTACAACCTGGCGTAGTTGATGAGCTGTAAACCCATGTTACCGATTCACTCTGTTGCCGTCTCCGTCTAATAAGCAAGGAACGCCGGTAGCTGTAATTTACCACCCCCAAGCTCCACACCTTAGGTGGATTCCCGCTAGATGCTTTAAACGGGGTAAAACTCACTAGTTATAACCATCTTCGTATATAAAGGGACAACAATGTACGCGAGCTGTGCGTATCAGCAACACCTAATGCGAAGTTCAAAAAAGACTTGCATGAAGGTACCGCGGATATTTGCCGGTGCATTCATGTTACCACGCTCAACAGCTTCAGGACAGCAAACATACCGTCCAAATTTAATGTTGTGGTTGCCAATGAAGAGCTCATGGTTGACAGGTTATGGATGGCGGTTCGACTAGTCATAATCGACCAAGTATTAATAATGATTAACGGCTGTGCAAAGTATTTAGCTGAACACGTGGACTAACTTGTAGTACTGCACGCTAGCACAACTTGAATGAACTCCTCGAGGCATTGCAATAGGAAATCCCGGACAAAAGGATTTGGACAAAGTTCGTTAAAGGCTTCAAAGGCAGGAGCAACATAATATCAGCAATCAAGCCTCTTCAGTTCTATATGGTGCCTCATATTCTTGAAATGGGACTCAAAATGCTTGGCGATAATTGATAGAGCACTTCGTGCAAACGAGGTTGACCCAGACTTAAAGACGTGGCGATTTACTGACTTCTTAAACATTGCACTGCACTAGTCCGTGAGGACATTGTAGCTTAGCATACTTGCCTGCCCAACAGGTTTCTGGCAGCTACTAACTACGGTATAGGCATGGAAAAACCTTCGTACAGTAATGAGTGGCATCCCCCGCTTTTAACAACAGGCGGTAGAGCACAAATCGTCGAAGACGTAGCGATTTTCCTGCGGCTGCAATACGCCCAACCATTTGTATACGCCACCACCACTCCACATATAAAGTAATGCAGTTGAAGGAGTCCAGGGTTTACAATACTATTTCAACTCAGCAATTAGGCCAACAGTTACTCTGACTGTGCGTTCATGGCCATTCGGGAGCGAACACGTGTCCAAATACACTGAAGTCTACGGCCACCAATGAGAAGAGGCTTCGCAAACAAGCGCGTGGTAAAATCAACAAACGCAATTGCTAGCTTATAAACTAAGTTGCGATGAAAAGCTTCTTCTCCAGACTCTTTTGTAAGATTGCTTCACCGCAGTCGCGCTTGCACTTAGGCCTCTTTAACTGAGACATCCGTCAGCAGAGTAGGCGTTTGCCACTCTTCTCCATTTCAGTAGCCAGTACACAAGGTTAACTAACAAAAGCGATTGCATGCTGTTCCGCAAACTGCTCCTGGCATAATCTGTCTCGGCAACAACGCCGTCAGAGGTAACCTCGCTAGAAAAAGCCTGCTTAGGGTAGTTCGACCTTTGATGTAGGCCAGGATGGGAGCTGGATTTTCTGAAGCTGAGCTACTGCACTCAAGTTCATAACGCACTGGAGCCCCATGCAGCTGCCGTTTACAACTATTTCCTGCCGCTCGATCAGGCCGATAAGCGATCCCCAACAGAGATGGAAGATAAGCCCACCAGGATGTGCTCCCTCTGTTCATTAGTCGGCTTGCAGGTAGTGCAACCACTACTAGCTCACTCATAAAATCTTCATTGCAGCAATGGGGGAAGACACCATATACCTAATCATTATATACGTCAGCTTGAGGTAGGAAACAGTTTAGCTCGCCTACAGGAAGCCATAACGTAATTTGACGCAGTCTGATAGTCATGGTTGGGAAAAATTTTGTGCGCAGTAGTTGTAGCCACAGCTTTGGCCACACCGAAGAATACTGGCAACCTATGTGGAATCTAAATGGTTAATTCTATACCTTGCATTTTGACTGCACCCTTAAATAACGAGCTAACGTAATCAATAACCTCAAAAGTTATGTAAAGTTTTAGTTATAAAAGGTACCGAAGTAATGGAGACTACGTTAAACAGGGACGGTCTCTGACCTGTCAAGAATTGTGGGTAAAGCTAAAACTTTTGTTCGGGTACACGTATCGGTCAGTCGCGAAATTCAGTGCTCGGGCCTTTGAAACTGACTAGCATGTAAAGGTATAGAAGAAGATATAAATTTGACAGTAAAAACACGGCAGAACGACAAATGTGAAGAAACCATTTATGTACAAATTTTGAACTGTTTACATGGGAATCTTAACTAAATACCTATTATTCTCAACAAAGCAAAGCACGTCTTTTGAACATGATCACAATCATTCATTGTTGTGCACGAAAGCATAATGAACAGATCCAAATCAGGAACAATATGGATGTAGGCAAGCACATTTTATCACGTGGCCCATAAATGAAAGAGCGTTATCCTTAAGCGTATGGAGGCACTACTCGGTACTTGCAACGCTCTCACTATCCGAAATTCGCAAGCACACTGTGATACAACCAATGCTTCAAGATTTCGTCCTCCATGGTTTGCCAATATTCTACGGAAAATGGAGATCAGTCACTGGATGCATACAAACCCACCCCACCAATTAGTATGTGGGAGGAACACTTAAAGGTGTTAACGCGCTTTGGCATTACCTTTATCGCTGATACAAATAAACATGCTAATCGTCCTTGTACTGTTCCTAACCAAAACTTATGAACAAAGTTTCAAGCCATGTATTGTGCCAACGCTTGCCTCTACCGCTTGATGTACAAATGCTTTTGTAACGTATCTGATGCGCTGTCAACCACTTGTTCATTCCTGTACTGGTTTGCCTCGTTTTACCCAGAACATAACCACTTACATATTTATTAATTGCACATGCGAAGTGGTTCTCAGAGAGGGTGAAGCGAAGGAAGTTTTTACAGGGCTCATTTCAGCAGAGCATGTTGGTGGGTAACTGGCCCGATGAACTTGCTTTCAGAATGCGGATCAGACGATTGAAGTTAAGGTTAGGGCGGGTCCTAAGGACGCTACAGGCCTCCGCCTAACGAGCGTCCTCTTTGCTTGCACCGTTAAGTCGTAAATGAGTCCCGTTCGACAGCTGGGGATCAATCCTTATGATTAACCCCTAAAATTGTTTTAAGATAACTGGTGTCTCTTTTCAACCATGTACTTGTGATTGTAGGAGGGCGGATGTCTGCACAAAACTTCTGGAATGCGGTATTCGGTAAACTTGTCCTTACGTGGTAGTGAGCAGTGGCCTTATTGCGTGGCGAGACACAATCGCTAAGTCGCAGTGTTGTGAAATAAGTTGTGGCTTCTTGTAGGGTGATTGCTTGACTAGGAAATTCACGCCACATCCTAGAACCTTGCCTACCGGTGAGGTGCGAAAGGCTGGTCCACATCCTGATTAATAGTTTACGCGGTTACTTGAACTCATATTTCGCCAAGGTATTTCGATTGGCTGTGGTTGTCTTCGTTGACCTCGACAGCGATTGATTGGGACTGGCAACGTCGAGGGACAAAGCTTACTAGTGTTTCTATAATTCGCTCCCCGATTGCCGTAGGTGTATCGGAATGGCGTGGTATGGTGCATTCCTGTAACGAAGGCAAGTCAGCTGGGCTCATTCGTGCAATCTAGCAGGCAGCAGGAGATGACACAAGTACGAGACGTCTGCCTGGCTGTTACTGGTTGCTACCCGCCCGACAATAACACAGCTGAGTCACGCGAGTGGCGAATGATAACAAACCTTTGCCATCACATGGTTGCTACGATGCAGACGCAATCGTATCTACAGCCAGGGAGTCAAGACCGCTAACAAGGTCGAACCTGGCCGGACTAGAGATGCGAGTCACATTAGAGATATCGTTGACGTAACATATGTGACGTACAAAATGATCTTCGTTCTCCGCCTATTATGCTTCCTTCCAGCAGGCTCGGTGTTCTGATTTGCCCCGGCTTGGTTGGGATGGTAGGAGTTTTGACATACTCACAACACTGGCGCGCGAGTTCCCATCAGACCCAGAAATGGCGGCCAGCTTCGAAAGGTTGCAGGAAATTTGCGGCGGCAGGTTATGCTCATTGAGATGTTAACGCAGCGGATGTCGACACTGTCCACCCCAGGTTTATGGGCAAGTGAAAGTGTGCATTTTACAGAAACCCTAAATGAGCACACCAGCGAATGGCAGTATGATGCGGACGCTAGCGTAACCTGCTCTTCAGGGTGTCACAAGCATGAAGATATGTTTCGTGTTTATTTCGCAAATGTTCTAATAGTGAAAGAAATTCGCCTGAAGCTCCGGAAGCTGTGTGCGGCAGATCATGAAAAGTTTACAAATTACGCCTTGCCAAAGGAGCGCACAGACATATCCCTGGACAAAATTGGCTTAGTCCTATCACAACATTTTAATGAACAGATCGCTTGGTTCAACCTCCGGTGCGTGCCTCACAATGGCCAAGAAAGCTGACGGAGCGTGGGCCACTTACTCGCGCCGTGTAAATCGGGAGTGCGAATGATCACAGCATCACAGGATGCCCGGTGTCTAGTACAAGCGCACCATTTTCGTCTGCGGCAGGCAAGCGACCTGTTGCCAACCTACGAACAAGGATACTGAGCAAGTTTGAACGTAGTCCTAACATCACAATGAAGTAAGTGTCTGGTAAATGTGTGAGCATGACGAACCTGAAGCAAGTTATATCAATGATACAGCAGTTGTCCAATACCAACGAGCATGAACTCATTTGTGTACGCAACCGGACTCCCCAAAATCACCAACCCACAGGCGTTCAACCACTTCCAATCCTCCTACTGCTAGTTGGTTTTAAGTGAATGGCGCTTTGATCGGAACTGCCCCATCAGCAAGCACTTTTGCAATCGCTGTGGTAAACAGGAACTTAAATACGCGCGTTGTCTGGCAAACCGTCTCATTATGAGCAGAATGAAGCGGGACAATGCTTTGTCAACCGGACGCACCTACGTGGCCAAATGCCTTAATGACACTTCCAAAGTTGCTGAACACATGAAATGTAAATATGCGACCTTGGAAGTCAGTGGCGTTGAAGTCGAGCTGCAGTTGGATACCGCTTCTGTTTCAACCCTGGATTCTCGTGACACTTGGTTCAAGTTTGGGCATCTATCAATGATACAAACGTGCCAAATAATACAGAATGCTTTAGGAAGTATGTTAAAATTGCTTGGTCAGTTGAATGTCATCAGATTTCGTGACCAACCTATCAGCAGGACATGTTTTGTGGCAGGCAGGTCGGGGATAGATCCGCAGGGTCCCGACTATATGCATGAGTTGGAATTGCTAGAACAGCCGGTGGATATCATATGTCAGCATGCGCATGGCATTCAATTGGTACTATCGGCTTTTCCAAGCCGAAGGGTTCAGAGCCATAGTCTAAAGATGAGAAGATGGTAAAAGGCCAAAAAGCGGTTAGGCCGTGCCAGTTAGTTCAAGGTCGATGACACGAACTGCGTAAGAGGATTCCGTAGACCAAGGAGGTGGTTAACACAATCGGCGATAGGCAGAAATGCTGAAGTCAATTACGAACCAACGTTAGGAAACAAATAATGGATCAGGCGCACAGATCAATGACCGCCAAACAACGGCAAGGTTCAAGGTCTTGAAGACCACAAACAAGGAAGACCAAACCGGAAAGAAAGCAAGCCAGTATGGCAACTGATTGGTTTCAAGCCTAAAAAGCTGGATAGCATCAAGCATGCAGATTGCAGAAGCAGATTCATTTCGGAGGGGGCAAGAAGGCAGGAAGGTTGACTAAAGTGGTGCGCTCTAACAGGCCACAGGATATGACACCATTTCGAGACGTCTGCTTGGGTGGTACGGGTTACTACACGACCGACAGTAACACGGCTGAGTCACGCTGGAAGCTGCTGAAAGCAAATCGCTATCGCCGCTTGGTTGCTATAAGGTCGGCGCGCACGTATCTATAGCCAGGCAGTTAAGGCAGTGACCAAGGTCGAAGCACCCGGCTTAGAAGTTTCAGCCACCTCAAGGATGGCGTCGAGGTAAGCGCGTGTGACCTATAAGCTAAAACAGGCTCTCTGTCTTACATTCCTTAGTCTAGCGGGCACGGTGTTCTGATTTACCCCGCCTGGATTAGAGTGGCCCTACACAGAGCGGAAAGTAAGCAGAGTTACAACAATTCCAATGACCTGGGTAGAATCCGTGGCCAGTTGAGAAACTCAGGTAGGTCGTCGGAGGTGTTTTACGTTACCAAGCATAAGCGGACCGAATAGTTGGTTGCACAAATAGGCATATTTCGTCGACGCGCTGATTAGTTCGCTGGAGCAGATTTGTGCAACGGATTCTAAGAAAGAAGATGGTAATTGCACCAGCGTCTGATTATAGAAATGACTTAGTTACTTATATCGAGGGTCCTACATGCACGTTAAGTTGTCAACTCAGGGCTTGCTTTGCTCAACGCGCCGTTTTTCCCTGAAGGACCGAGTACTGTGACACGTTGTCAAAGAAAACCAAGGCAGGATCACTCAATGATGTATAGTTGCTGCTTGGTGCGCAACCAACTGTGCAACCAAGCTGCCCCACTGAAAATAGAAGAAAAGCATTTGGCCGGTACTTAGCGAATCTATGACAGCAAGTGTGTCGTTTTCTGTATACAGGCGCGGCTGAAGAAGCCACGTATGGTGTATCGCTTGGCTTTGCCTAAGCCTGGGATGGGAATGGAGTTTGCCGAGCCTTGACAACAACGCAGTATGTAATAAACGTATACCCAGCTTATCTGGAAACTGTTGTCTGAAATTTAGGTGATTTCTGTGGGGACCTGACTATCGAGACGTATCAGCGTCATCACTAGTTTTACCCAAAACCGGCGCCCAATCGATGGTTTCGAGAACCGCCTCAAGGAGCTGAAGATTGTGCATTGTTCCTGTAATGTTGCAACTGTGTGGCTGACAATCTCATCCAAAGTAGAATCTTGCGTGCCATCAATGTTAAAACAGCACTAAGCGATTGTTGTTGCAACGGCAGTTATCACTCATACACTGTCTTGGTATATGTCATAGAGAATTAGCAGCAGCATACCACATCCAGCAAATGCGTTGGCCAACCGAAGTTGTGTTATATGCCGTATGCTGTTTACGTGGCAAATCTGCAAAGCCTATTATCAAGACGCACAAAACCTGTAAATATTGCGCCTCGGGACACAAGTGGATCGAGATCAATATCCGACGTCCAGCCA
>CALYDF020006691.1:0-13190 GCA_944474145.2 Dicrocoelium dendriticum
TATTGAACGCCACTTAGGTGTAATAATGCGAGAGTCTTGGTAATTTGCTTCAATGTTTGAAAGCAGCAAGTTTACCGAACGTGAATTTGAGACTTTTGAGGCGTCCTCTCGGCACTATTGAGTGACGGCCAGTACCGATGTTGATTAACTCCCATATTTGACCTCACGTTGAATTTACAATTCAGGTCTGGTGTGCATGGTTAAAACGAGACATTCCTCTATTAGAACAAACCCAAAGAAGAGTCACAAACGTAACTCGTGGACTATCCGGTCTAAGTTAGGAACTGCTTCTTCTTGTACTAGGCGTGTTCTCATCAGAATACCGACGGCTTCGCGGATATCTTACTCTCGCATACTGGATACTAACTGAAAGCGGGCATCCATCTACATGACTGTTGACCCTAGCCCCTTAAAAACAAAGCCGAGGCAACCACTTGAAACAAGTGACGCAACATTCCCGCTAAATTGTAGAAAGTATTTCTGCTCACTTAAAAATTGTTCTCACTGGAATACGTTATCAAGATACGTGGTGAAAGCACATGACGACATTTGAAAGACTCAGACTTTCATCTTAGTGATAAACGCTACGCAACAGTTTGCTAGAGTGCAATGGTGTAACCACTGATACTTCACGTTCTAAGTTGGAACATTTTGATTTTAATTTTGTTTTGCATGTCCATCCTGTGGGTCTTGTAAAGTTATGCTTTTTATCCCATCATATACCATTGAACTATTATCGCCAACCACTGCTCGACACGGGTCGAAGTGAGAGCTGAGGTCATTTAATGCAGTGGGCTGAAAACACTGTTAGAAACGATGACCAACCTCAAAGCAACTTGTGCGTTTTCATCTGCCAGCGAATGAGCAATGGACGGAATTTACCGGCAGGTGACATCTGTACCACAGTCAACGCACTTGCACGTCATATACTTAAAACAAAACTTTGACTAAGTAACTTATGTTATGTAGAAATTAGAAGCCACGATTAAACTTTGCACAACAATCTGCCTGGACGGGGAATGGAACCCCGGACATACGGCTTACCGGTCCGTCGCTCTACCAATTAAGCTACCGTGGACTGACGATCAGATGCGCAATTTAATACATGACTTCTGCTTGGTTCGCGACTAATTGCCAATTAACTCACAGTATCTGTCCTGGTGTTGCAAGTTGGCTCACTCACTCCTCATTTCCCAGTGAACCGAAGTATTTGTCCTTCGGATGTTCAAAGGGCGATGATAAATTTAGACGATTGGTGGTATTTTTTGTGAATGGTGTAATATTGTAGAAAATAGAAGACACGATTAAACTTTGCACAATAATCTGCCTCGACGGGGAATCGAACCCCAGACAGATTATTGTGCAAAGTTCCATCGTGGCTTCTACTTTCTACAATACTACACCGTTCACAAAAGCTACCAATCATCTAATTTACCACCGTCTTTTGAACATCTGAAAGACAGATATTTCGGTTCATTGGGAAGTGGCCAGTCATTGAGCCAATCTGCAACACGAGGACAGATATTGTGAGCTTATTGGCAATACGTCGCGAACCAAGCAGAAGTCATGTATTAAATTGCGCCCCTGGTCATCAGACCTCGGTAGCTTAGTTGGTAGAGCAGCGGACCGGTAAGCCGTATGTCCGGGGTGCCATTCCTCGTCAAAGCAGATTATTGTGCAAAGTTTAATCGTGGCTTCTACTATTTACAATATTAGACCCCTCACAAATACTACCAATCAGCTAAAAATGTGTTTTTACGTATTTATTCGATAACTTCACTTAAGATATGTTTACCTTGAAGACTCAATAGTGAAGTATACCAAAACATCGGGCTACCGAGTTAAGGTCAGGCAGTCTGCGCGTGCATGATCCAGTGGATATCGCTGGTAAATCAGAGTTAACTATGTGTGATCGCATCACTGCGCGTCAAGAATTGTGAATGTAAATCAAACTAGAGTGGAACGTGGAGTCAGTGCAGCTGTCCGATGAGTTGCGCAGTAAGAACAGTTTACACAGTAAGAAGAGGTCCTTCTACCCTAGATGGTTGCAAGTATTTTCTGCACATTGCATTGCGTTTAATTTGAATGAAAGCTGTGTGATCAACTGCTTTTGATAACTGCTTATAACGTTATCTTTGTTGAGTTGTCAATTTGATAATACTAAACAGTTACTGGAAAATTGAAGTCGCATTTGCATGTATCGTAATGTATGACTAGATTGTAAATTGCACGAACGTTGTAGCAATGTGTTAGGTGTTCTTTCGTGCTCCCAGTTAACTATGCGGTTTTGCAAGAATCTGTCATTTTAAATTTATTATTGAAGTTTATAAAAAAGGCCTAGTCATATCCATTAATTTCATGCTTATAATTATTGCGGAAATTTCAAAATTATCACCTAAATTTGACGAACTTTTGGATTGGCCTTGCCTCTACTCCCTTAACAAGATTCCAGTGTTGGTTTGGCACATTCTATTTTCACCTGGGGGCACACTACGATCTTCTTATATAACAATTCGTTTTTCATTGCAATTGACAGAAAAATCTATTTTCCTCCAATCTATAGCAATTCGGTTTCTTGACAAATAATTTTCCCTTACAGTACACATTCTTGAGAGTTTTAAATAGTTTGTAAGGTAACATTATACTTACTTAGACTCATAACGCTCTGCGCATACTACTTTAATTCTAAGGTTCGTATACGCTTGTTTTCTCGCACATTAGTTTTAATGTTCCTCAATGATTTCCCACGGAACGTTTTTACGTTTTTGTACTCTTCTTGCACTATTAGTGAAATTTATTTCCAACGCAATAAATTAGGCAAATTATCCGTCTTTGGTTTTATTACTAAACAACTGAGTGATAATAGATTCAATTCGCGTCAGTAATTCAAATAACTGTTGTCACTCGCCACAACCTCTCCTAGTCAACACGGCGTCTATTTCTTCCAACCGGTCAACATTTATTTATTTGTCTCTTAGTATATTCTCATAGATAAATATTGTAGTTTATGCAGAGTTTGTTAGTCTAACAACAAAAAACATGATGATATCTCAGTTACGGGAGGGTCTGTCTTAATAAAAATGAACTTTCTCTACTTATTCTCTTTGGCAGTATAAATGTCCTGTTGGCGGGAATCGCCAAAAATACTTCCACACACACATAGGCTGTTTACTTTTATTTCGCTTGACTTAAGTTCTCGACCTTAATGCAAGATGGTGTAAATTAAGCATTTGGGGTTGCGCATACTATTTACTGATTTACTTATATTCCCTTCGAATTAATGTACACGCAAAAAACTAAAATGCCTCCAAAAATTAAAAAGGACGCATTTCAAACTGTGCCCCACACTATCATCCCATGCTTCGACGAAATATTAATTCTTTACTCTAGATATGCACCTACAATTTAAGGGTGACATAAGTGCCACCAATAGCTGCGCTTTGGTAAGTCTGATCGCCAAGTAAAATCGAGTTATATTACTGTTGCTACTTTTGACTCACGGTAATTTTTGACAAAGTATCTTTGGCCGATTGACGCATCATACAAAGCTTCTATAAATATCTGTGGAATTCACATTTGTGTCTTGCTCACAAGCATTCGCCTATTAAACGACTTGTGCACTATAGATTCTAATTTTAATAATGATACGTGGTATTAAAACGCAAGTTAGCATATAGGAATAACAACATTCCCATCTCAATAGGTGATCTTACTCTGCTACAGCTTATTACATCACGACGTGATACCCACATCTTAAGCGGGATTATTACTTGCGAAAACGATGTAATTTTTCACACGGGTCTTAAAGCAAATATACATGTGGTCCGCCTGTGCGTGCAAGAAAGGCTGAATGGAATTCCCTTATATTTGCTGAGTAACGCAGAGATAGCTTTGCGGGTGGAAGCTCTTTTCAATTTTGAAATGGTTGGATGCATCACATTCGAATCCGGACACACAGCAAACCTACTGAGAAAGAGTGCGTTTCCCTTACCTATACCCATTTATCTGGTCAGCACAAGTTTATTGATAATACTTTATTTCTTTTCACTGCCTTTGCTCAGTTTAAATTAAATATCGTTAAATTACAAAGACGGTGGTGGGTTCAACTATTTACACATATGGAGGAATATGTCGTCAGTTAGCTTTCTAGCAGTTTAGTAGCAATTCACAGTTTATGTTTGCTAATTAGTTCTATGTAAACGAATATAATTTTGAAAGTTAAGCTAGTTAAATTGAGTAATATCATTTATTTTACATGCAATCACATGCTTTAGGCCTTTGTTAGAGTAATCAATCAAAATATCGAGTTTCATGTTCTGTAGTATGTAACGCTGATGTGATAAATTTATGGAAACACAAACTAGTACCGACTGCTTTTCTAAATTGCTTTTACTTATACAAAATACATTTATAAATAAGTGTACCAAAAAGTAAATCGGATGGCATTAGACTCAGCGTGGGATAGCATTGTTTACTCTGAACACTCGCGTACTTCCTGCTTTAAATTCTAAATGCACAAAACAGCTGATCAACGGTTAGGTGAGTTCACATTAATCTCATAATAAGAAACGTCTTTCGTGTCAAGTAAAAGTTAGGAGAAGAGGTAAGTAGTTATGTCTATTGTTAACCCTTTAGCTGCACTGCAAAGCAAACAATGAAATAAGATTGGGATAACATTTACTAAACTTTCTGTTTTCTGAGACGGCTTTAGGTATGCTATTTTCGCTCACAATCTCAATCCACCATTAATGTGTTTTAACCGTTTATCACACACCTCAGACTGACCAGCTTCCATTTGGAATGCTGCTAGAAGTGATAAATTAAACATAAATAGATATAATTTATTAACTGTATATTACATTCATTTCTGTCACCATCATCTCTGGGGTCTTCGGAAATTGCACCGAACAACTGGGTCTATTCGGCTATATATAAAAAGATATTACCAATATTTACTTTCACCCTTGAATTGTTGCGCATTATGATGAAACAAAGCAAATGGCACCATTTGCCAGAAATAGGTAATTGTAATACCAATCACATTTTGTCAAGAAGAATATCGAATTAGCAGAGGTTCCTTGGTAAATTTATCAAAATAAAAGGCAACATTGACCTAGTTTTGGTAATCAAAGAAAAACCTTCGACTATCTCATTATCAGGGTATAATATCGTAACCAGATTGATGTTGTGTGATACAGCATAAGTGTTCTGTATCAGCCTGGAGAGAGCAGAAAAATTTGTTTTTATTTTTTAACAGTTCATTTGTACTTATTGTATATCGTCCTAAAATTACTTACATTTTAGTGTCCTTTATTTCTGGATCCGCTTCTGCGGATATATGTAATCAGGTGAGATCAGCCCAGCCCAGTCTTTTACTTCTGCCTCATGCACCTCGTGCACGAGGTTGAAAATGGCGTATCATTAAACTACGTAGCAGTTCCGTGCAACTATACTATGTTTAACAATTGTCACTCAGTCACAAGTGTCACCCAATTCCCAGAAAGTAATGATGGCGAATTGCATCTAGTGCTAACATTGCATTCGATACTAAACCGGTAAACGCTTTGGTATTCATTGCGAGAGAGCATATTTGAGAATTAACTCATTTGTTCGAACAAAAGTTTGCGTGGACAACAACATATTTTAGCTTGCATTCCTGTCGGTATCAGCTTGCGATAGCCTCATACATCAATGTGACAGATAATATTGACTCACTAATGTTGGTGCAGCTAAAGATATATTGCAGTATACAGCTTATTCACCAGCAATATTAGCAAATGGATTTCAATTCGGGCATAGACAGCTGAATATTACACCGGTTGCTTATAACGCGTGTAAATCCGTATTCTCTGAAATGTCAGCTTAATCTCAGTGCAATATGCTTAATACTGTGGAATGCAACTTGCTATTTTAACTGCACAATAAACAACCCTTTATGGTACTGGAATGTAGCAGAAATGTAGCAACGCTGCCAAATTATCCGTGTCGGTTTGTATATGAGTACTAATCACAGATTTTTGTCTAGGTGGAAAACCAACCCATAAATCTTTATTGTTCCTATTTCACGTACTTGAATTTTTAGGATATTTTGATTAAACCATTAGACCAAATGTAGTGTGACATGATAAGTATATGCAACAAACTAAATCGGTATGTTGCTTCCCCACAAATTCACCCCTCAGGTTATACAACTAATGGGAGCGAACTTTCACACATTTTACAAATCCTGTGTGAAGGAGATGAGTGATTTGAATCGGTTATCCTCCCACCGACTGGAGGCGAATGAACCGTTTTACGAAATTGACGAATTGCTATATTTGGAAAGGCACGCCCAATTGGTGTATGATCTCAATAAACCCTATTTGAGCTGTGAATACAATGGATATATTCAAATGGAGAAATGTAGGCGATGTGCTGGTGTAAATTGCACCCATTAGATTATTGTTTTGACTCGTTATTTTTTGTTTATCAAAATTAGCTTTGGTTGAAATTATTGTTCAAAGAACATCACCATACTCATTTGTAATGCACTGACAAACCAGCAGAAATATTGCCTTATAGTTGATTAGGGGCAAAGTCACTCGCTTATGCTACGAATAGGTGTGAGTTAGGTGCAGAATGCCTCTCCCATATTTGGGCTTATCATGTATAGTGATGGGCATTCATATTATTAAGAAAAGTTGATAACTATTAATATGTGCGTATTCCAGGAAACTCTAAAAACGAATGTTTTCAAGCATTAACCTAACTCCAGTAATTCAACCTAATTAATTTTACACATAACATTTTCTGCGGCTTAATTTAAGTAGCTATAATCGCTGACGGTTGCATTCAAATATGTTGCCTTAGAGCACTTTACTATATTTCACTTACAATTTCTGCAGTGCCTGATCATCAACCGGACGGACGCGACTGACAATGCGCAAATAATTTCGGATAATATTCACCCTTGTTTAAACATAATCTTAATCAATTATTACACATGCATATTCCGGACGCTAATTCATTATTTATGAATATTACAACCGTTTTCACGAAGGCCAACTACGTATACGTCACACTTTAATCTCTTTGTGTGAACAATATGCCACTTGGAAAATGCAAACAATGGGAACATCACAGGTTGATGATAATGTCGAACTTTACTTCATAACCGAGTGGTTGTGCTAAATTATATATTCGTGACGCAGAGATAATAATCACTATGCCAAATGTTGACATGCGTGAATGGTCAAAGTCACGTTATTTCCGATATTTGTGCCAATGATACAAGAGCTGCTACATAAAGGGGGCTTTCAGCGCATATTGCATTACTGCCTTCGTGCATATCAATGCATCTGATTGATCGACTACAGCAAACAAAACAAGCAAATTGGATTCCTCTTCATAATGTACTCGAGCTACGAATTCAGGTGAACTGGTAGTGCAACCACATGACTGGTACCAATTTTGCTCCATCCGGGGAAAACTTAGTTTGAACTTTTGCGATTTGTGGTACACACAAAGGACAAGACAGAAACGATGCTTGGAATTTGAAACAAGTTTCATAACAAGCGGCTATTTGAAGTAGTTAGCATGTGATTGACACCATGCCGCCTACAGTTATTAAATTTTACCATCTGCGAGATATATGTAATACCTAACTGCTTGTAGTTCCAAACACAAAAATAGGTCAAACCCAGTCAGAAGACACAAAACAGACTAATAAAGAAACGGCGCGTCTTACTAAACAAAAACCGCTGAAAATCATGGGCTTAAAAATTGTTTGGGTCTAACGAGGCTTGTCTATCATTCATCCTAAACGTAGGCTGCACTCTACACTCACCAACTGGAACCATAATTCAAAACTCCCTTAGGTATGTTTGTTCGCATGTAAAGAGTGAGATTCGCCTGTTCCTAGGCCGATGTTCACAGCAACACACGAAACGATATGTTGTTGCATAAATATACTGAGTTATGTCTGCCTGTAATTCATGCATATCCCAATGACGTGGTTACTAATTTAATATCAGGTTTGTCGTTGCAATGGAATGTCATTGCGTTTAATCCGACCTTACTACACAGTATATTGTATTTCAACTCATGGTAATACTCAAATTTGAATTTAGCGAACACGCTATGTGGTTGGGTTGCGACTCGAAATCTCTATTGAGACCTCAGTTCACATTGAGATAAACCTCGGTCATTCCGATCGCGAGGACCGTAGCAGGAATGAAAGTAGGTGGGTGTTGCTCCTCCAAACACTGGCATAGTGTTCAAGACGTCAGCCGTGAACTACTAGGCTCTGAGTTCCAACCCAGCTCAGGCTGGCTTTACCTGATGAGTCTAAACCAGAAGGAAACCGCGGTGGTGGTGTGTCAGTGTTCGAAGGAACAACACCCAACTATTTACCTTCATGGTGATAGTGTTATCAGTGAATGGGGAAGGATCGCACCAAAGTTACCAAACTGTGACTTCTGATATACGTAATCCCTTATCTCACCGGACATAGAAGGGTGATTTTATTTACGGCGCAAAATGTGTTCGCGAATAGAATGCTATGGGGTTAATTCTTAGCGGAAAAGATCGCTTTAACTAAAATATCGTTCAATGATATTTGAAAAATTTGCCGATTCTAATGCTCGGGTACCGGATCCAGTTGAGCGGCGTGATTCTGTAGCAAAAGGGGCAGAGGTTTCAGCTACTACTCCAATATTTACGGTTTCGAATACTGCCAACTTCACTGATTTGATCAACTGAGATCTAAACTAGTCATGGAGTGCAGTACTTATAAGCGGGAAATATACAAATTCCACCTAGTATTGCTACGATCCCAGTGATCGCACAACCAAGATTCACTTTAGTGTTGTTCGCTGTTCACACTAATATTCCGCATCGCAATCCATCCACACAACTTGTAGTTACAAATGACACACCAGACAACAACTTGTATGGGGCTAAGCTTTGCCCGTCCTAACCTAGTGGCTAAGAGTTAACGGCCATTACTAACATCCCATTGGTCCCTTGTTGGATGTCTGCTACGTGCCTGATGAGAACAAAATAATCGAATCGCATTGGTCTTTGTGAAACACCACATTCTGTCTCAAAAGATATAGAAATTGATTTTTAAACAAATAATTGCAACCCCGTTGGTGAAGGATGTTGCCAATCCATCTAAGTACCTGCGCCGCCATTCCACAGCGCTGTAGCCTCCGAATAACTATGAGATAATTCTGAGGATCCAAAGCTTTGGTGATGTCTATGTGAATCAAACTTTTCCAGGCCCCACTATCAGTAGATTCGGCTAAACTACTTTGTGCACACACCAAGTAGGAGGTGCGTACCAAAGATTGACGCAACCCATGCTGCTTCGGTAATGAGATGTTGCACGTTTTCATGCAGTACATGAGGAAATCTCAAAGTGGACCACGTCCATAAACTTGGAAGACTATCGAGAAGAGTTAATGAGGACTAGTTCGCAGTTTTTGCATGACTGTTGTTTTTAAAAATTTGGATAAGTATACTCCTTTTTTAAACAGTCCGGAGTTTAAATTATCTACAGTAAATTTAAAAAATTAACCACAGGGGCCCGAATACCTTTGCGGCTGTAAATTCTAGCAATTGTAGGACAAATATTACCTGCTGCTTGATAAATATGAGCGACAGTAAACGTGAATTATTTTTTAACAACAAATAGATTACTGATATATCAATTATGAATCGAAGCCAGGTTGCACTTTTACACGTAGGAACGCATTACAGTTAACCAACCGAGGATAACCTGAAAGATTTGGAAAATAAAACTTTCTTTTGGAGTACGCGTGGAACAAAATACCATTTGGCCTTCCGACTTCGCTTAGAAGGTTTTCCCCAACCGTGTATTATACTACGTATAATTTCCATCCTACTCGTCGTCAACTATATTTGTTGGCACTGAATCCAAATGAATTCATCGTATTCACATGCAGTGCGAGAATGAATACTTGATAAATCATCAGATGCACGGGGTCCAGTGATTGAACTGAATGAACAAAATCAAAATACTTCCAAACTTAGCAATTCTTTTACGTCTGTGGATTGTCACACCACCGCTGTTTCGTCTATTAGGAGAAGCCACTGCGATGACTGATTAACATAGGCTGAAACCTAGAACATATGAAACTCGCATGCACAATAGCTTCGCGTGGTGCACATTTTGATCGTTCGATGCGTTTTTTCGAACAAACACTGTGTCCTTCAATGTGAAATCTTTTTTTGTCACGAATGTCAATCTGATTAGGCCCAATTCAGTCTAATGTGATTAGACAGCCAGACTGACCGACACCCTTGACTTCGAAATTTGCATCAATAAGTCGATTCCTTGAAACCCAAGTGCCAAGAGGAGGCTAAGTTATGGTGTGATTGGAATGAGAGCAGAAGATGATGATTGTTCGTTCTTGAGAAAGTTGGTAAACTGGGTGTCGATTGCGTCTTTTGTGGTCGTAATGTTAGTCGGACTACCAAACCCCCGTTGCATAATTTACGGGGAGATTGTACAAAGTATTGCAAGGGACTGGATTATAAAAGAACAATTATGTCTTTGGAACGAATCAAATTAGCAGCGTATAAATAACCGTGTAGAGGATGAACTAAACGTATGAAAATATGGGTTGGTCTGGTGGAATATTTGCTCTGGGTTGCTGACAACCAACTTCAATGGTCCGCTTAACCGATTGTCTGTAGATTTGTCGATTAAATGATCTAAAATCTTGGCGCTATCGCCATATGCTTTGACACGATAAACAAATTTATTTCCTACCACGTTCGGATCGTGGGTTGTAATATTTCGTGTAATTCACGCCGTGACCAAACAACCCCCATAGACCCCATCCCATGCACAAGGCAAAGAAAAGCATTCCCAGTTCACACATTGTGTAACACGCGGCTTGCAGTAAGTGGATTATTCAGAAAAGTGGTCCAAGCAAAAATCTTGACTAGATAATTAATAGTTGAGGATGTCCTCATTCCACCCAATCCCATGATTCCTACTGATACGTCATTTCAATTTAAGAGAATGCCATTCCCAGTTCGTTTGGCATTTGCAACCACAGTAAAAAGGCTCACGGAAAATCTCCTTAAGTGTGCGGTTTAGATCTTGACCTGCACTGCTTCTCACATAGAAAAGTACGTGTTTCGGGCTCTAGAGTCGGCAAGGATAACAATCTCTATAGCTGCACAGGCAACGGAACAAAAAAGGAACATTGTATACCCAAACTTATTGTGAAACTACATCTATTCGAATGCGAGAATTTTACTTTATTTCTGTTGCATGTAATCACATTGAGCCATAACAACTCTTTGCAGGATACATCTAGTAAATAGATACATCTTATTATCAATGGAACGAGGCACATATGAATAAGCGTGAATTTTCGATGGCACATATTAGAAATATATTAATCGTAATTAGGTTTAGAAGTACAAACTATAGGATACTTTTTATAGTTATTAAACACAAAAGCAGGTTAAAAATTTATTGTCCGGTTTATTAAAGTCGGTCATTTCTTTGTGATGTAAATTTGACGTCGCGGTACTCTCAGGATTGGATTTGATAACCAAATTAATTTGGGCCTTCATGTTCAAAAAGCAAGTTTAGTATGGAACTAATGACTAATGTGTACATGATGTGAGCATATTTGGAGCAGAGGAATTCCGTTCGACCATTGCTTTTATAAGCAAATCATGGATTAAAATATCTGGAATGTTATCCGTTGCATTTTTATGGATCGGCGTAATGTTAACGGAGAAATTATAACATGCTAATCTATCAAAGTAGATTTGTAGGGCTTAAAAGGCTAAACATGTTGTTTTGGGCATTTGTTGTTAACAACAAACCAGAACCCAGAGTCAGAATCCAAAGCAGATAATGGTATAGTTTGGAGAAAATGTTCATCGAGTCTCTTGTTGAGAACCACACTTCCAGGAATTCCCTTGCTCTTCTTGTTTCACCTCGTGCCAGGACTTCTGTATTGGCCCAATCAAAGCTGTGTTCTTTGTCATCCACGTGTGCTGAGACTAGCGAAGATTCATAGTGTCCTTTGCATGCTCTTTTATGCTCTGGTAATCGTGTTGCTAATTTTCTGCCTGTTTGGCCAACATAGTCCTTTTCGCAATTTCTACAACTTAGTCTATATACAACATTACTTTGCTCATGAGCTTCCGGTTTCTCTTTCGGTTTCGACAGGGCTTTTCTCAATGTAGCAGTTAGCTTGTGTGCTACGATGATGTGATGTTGTTTGAATAGTCTTGCTGCCATTTCGGATATATTCTTCATATACGGTAAAACAACGCGTCTCTCCGTTGTTGGTGCAGACCGTCTGTTTGGTTTGTTTTGGTTCAGGCACCTTCGGATGAAGATTCGCGGATATCCGTTGAGTTGGAAACATTTAAGTAGATGCTTCTCTTCTTGTTGCTTTGCCTCCGCGGTACTGCGGTGTGTTTGCACTCTACCAAATAGTGTCCGCACACAGCTTACTTTGTGGCATTTCGGATGGGTACTGTTAAAATTCAGAATTTGGTTCGTATGTGTCCATTTTCTGTAAACTGATGTTTTCAGCCTCCCTACCATGGTTCAGGTTACTAATACGTCCAGGAAAGACAGTTGGTTTTCCTTCTCCATTTCCATCGTAAACCGGATGTCTTCAATGGCGTTGTTTAATAGCTGCTGTGCGACTGTAACTTGATTGCGTTTGATGATCATAAAAGTGTCGTCAACATATCGGACCCACAGTTTCGGATTAATGAGTGGGAGTACGTGTCTCTCCAATTTCTGCATTACCATTTCCACGCTGAGTCCCGATATAGGTGATCCCATTGGCGCGACTTTCAATTGCTCGTAGATCTTCCCGTTGGAAGAGAAGTAGGTTGACAGACACAACTGCAGTAGCTTGCATACGTTTTCGGTCGTTAGGTTCCCGATTGGTTGTTCACTGCTGTTCAGGCGTTCCGTGATGACTGTTGTTGCCATTTGTAAGTTTACAGACGTAAAGAGAGCAGTCACGTCGAAAGATATCATTGTTTCATCATCATCTATTCGCAGGTCTTTGAGCTTTTGTAGAAATTGCTGGGCATTATTAATGGAATATTGCGATCCACAGGTCAGATGTTTGAGGCATCTCCACATTTCTTTCGTCAACTTCTAGGTGGGTGTTCCTGGTAGTGACACGATCGGT